>CATIWQ010108680.1:0-36467 GCA_949673415.1 Euphorbia schlechtendalii
TATTTGCTAAAAGAGGTGTAGGCAATCTATTAATAAAAAACACAACATGACCTATGAAAAAGTTCCAAAAACATTTATGTAGCTTGCTTTGGAACATTCAGGATCTAGCAACATTTAAAATATGTTGGTGTTTTCGTTCCACCACACTATTTTGTTGTGGTGTTTCAACACATACCCTTTGATGAACTATACTATTCAAGTCATAAAAGGATCCTATATCAAATTCCATGCCATTATCTGTCTTAATGGTTTTAACATGCCTTTCAAATTGAGTTTTTACCATTTGACAGAAAGTTTTCACAATTTGTGAAGCTTCACTCTTTTGCTTTATCATTACAACCCAAGTATGTCTAGAAAAATCATCTACTATTGTAACATAGTATCTAAAACCATCCAAAGAAGCCATAGTAGGCCCCCAAATGTCAATATGAATAAGCTCAAACAAATCCACATTAAAAGATTTAGATAAAGCAAAAGGTTTCTTCTTCATTTTAGCTTGATGACAAATATCACAAACTAAATTTGTAGGATTTACAATATCAGGAAATTGTCTATGTAAAAGTGGCATAACAGAGTTTAACAAATAGCCTTATCTATAGTGCCACAATTCCTCTTTATTATAAGTTGTGACAAAAGCCAAATCATTATTAAAAGTAATTAAACTAAATCTTAAGATGTCCAGATGATAGAGTCCATCTGAGAACTCAACTAAACCAATCCTTTTCTTGGTTGTAACATCCTGAATAAGATAATTTTCAGCAAAAAATAGTTTTTCACAACCAAGATTAGAGGTTAACTTGGTTAGAAAAATCAAATTATATTTAAATGCAGAAACAAATACGACATCATAAAGGATCAAACTATTACTGACATGAATGTCACCTATATGTGTAGCAGATAACTTCATGTTGTTTGGCAAAAGCACATTCCAATCCTTAACAATTCTAATATTTACAAAATTTTTCAAAGAACTAGAAATATGACATGATACCCCTGTATCTACAATCCACACATTGTATAAATCATTTGATTTTAGGAACATACCCGAGTTAGTGGAAGAAGAAGATGCTAAGCCATATTGAGATTTATCTGCAACAACTGCAGCAGAGTTGACAGGGATCAGCCCAGTAGCAGCAACATAAGCAGTTTTTGTATCTCCCTTGTATTGGCTTTGCTCTTGAAACATCTGAGCCAACTGACTCATCTGTCATGGTGTGAAAACATCACTTTGCAAGCTTGAATGAGACATTGCATCTTCATGTTGTCCAAAATTTTGAAACTGTTTGTATTTCACCATCCATGACTAGATTAGCTTTGTTAAATTTAGGCTGAAGGTGAGGAAATTTCTTCCAACAGGTAGTGACATAATGATTTCCATTACAATATTCACATTTTCCTTTTCCTGACTTCTTAAAGCCTCTACCACCACCTTGCTAACCAAAGTGAGCATTTCCTAAATTTAAAGCTTGACCATAACTATTGTTCTCAAAATTTTTGTTAGTACCACTGCTGAAATTCCTAAACCTACTATAACTTCCTGGATTCCTCTGAGCAAAAGCAACAACCTCTTGTCCTATTCCAACTTCTTTATCAAAAGCTAAAATATGATTCTCAAATTGTAGTAACAAAGAAAAAACTTTATTCATAGTTGGCAAAGGCTCCATCATCATAATTTGAGACTTTACAGTACTAAAAGATTTGATATAAACCTCTTAAAAACATATTACTTGATTTGACTCATGAGCTTTGCACATTGCTTTAGCCATATTACAAATACAACCATTACAGGAACAAATAGGCAAAGGATTCAGCTCGGTATACTCATCCCAAAGATTTTACAATAAAGAAAAGTATTCTGTTATAGACTTGGTTCCTTGAGAAACTGAGTAAATTTCTCCTTGCAAATCAACTAGCCTATACACATCAGATAAACGTGAATTACAGTTAATCAACGAAGAAAGTGGAGAATTTCATTAAAGAACCTTGAAGAAATGTTTACAACAAGAGAGCTCTTTGAGCTGAAGAGAGAAGATAGAAGAATAGAATTAACTAAACTTAATCAGTCTACAGTAAATGAAACGGTTTATACAAGTTAGATGTCTAAATATTTAAAAGTCTAAACTACCCTTGTGAATTTTCCAACAGTAACTAAATTACATTATCTTATTAGAAGATGATTAATTTAGATGAGAATTAAACCGATTCTTAATTGCAAATCAGATGTAGGTAAGGGGGGAGAGTTCCGGCATCGATGGGATACATGCCTCACCGCCCCCACCCCTCCCTCCGTCATCCCATTATTCCCAATCTGCTGCAGAATTTCCATAATTTTCCAACAATCATCAAATTCAAAAGCAAATTTTGGAACTGATAAGGGCATGCATATTTTATGCCCATAATTCCCAATTGTAGCTCTTCTGTTGATCATTTCAAAAACCTATATCAGTAAATCAACTCAAATTCATTGAAGCCCTTGAAATTGAGAAAAATATCTTACATTTGTGCAAAAGAGAAGGTACAAATTTGAGTGTCGACGACCATGAGTAGAAAATATACTTGAAAATTCGAAAAGCAACAACTGAAAATTATTTGAAGAACCGGCAGCAATAATGAACAATGCAACAACGGGAAGAGCAATGGAGGAGAGACATCGATTATTGATGAAGGGAAAGTAGAGAGTCGAAGGCGGAGCGGCTATGATAGATTGATGAAGCTCAAAGTTGTTGGATTTCGGTGACTTTGTTATGAAAGATGAGAGGTCTGACATAACAAGAGATTTTTTGTGTTTTGTTTTGTTTAATCATTTGATGTTTCTAATCCTTCACGCTCTTAATTTTTCAAAATTTTCCACTCTTTATCCGTGGTTTCATTATTTTTTAAAAGATGTTAGAATTTTAATTTTTAAAACACGATATGTTGTTTTAAGAAGTTAGCAAAAACAATTCAAAAATATTTTTCATTAAAAATAATGATAATATAGATGGTTAAAAATAATGAGAATATAGAGGGAATATTAATCAATTAAACATTTTCATAATTAGATGCATATTATTCAAGAATTAAGATTAACTTAAGCTTTAGATTTTTTTTTTCTTTTTGTTAATTTTTGTTAAAAATGAACTTGTCAAACATTTTAAAAATTTATTAATTTTTCTGCAAATTCTCGGTAATGTATGAGAATATTTTTTTTATGATATAATTTAATATTGAAGATCTTCTATCTGATAATTTTTTAACCATGGATCTACTGTTGAAATTATTCAACATAACATAATTGAAAACATTAAAATCTCATGTCATATTTTTTTTTAATTTCCTCTGTCCTCAAATGGTGTTTCCATATCTGTCCCCTCAATAAAAAACTACCACGTGTCAACTTTTATTATATTTTAATAATTATTAATTTCTCTATCCTACTTTTTTCAATTAAAATATAATAAAAGTTGACACGTGATATTTTTTGATTGGAAGGACATGAATGAGAACACCATTTGAGGACAGAGGATTTCTTTCCCAATGATAGTAAAACACATGGATTGAATAACAAAATTAAATAAATAGGTGGAAGAATTGACCACACGTTGTAAGTGTACCAAATGTCAAATTACTAGAGTCATGTGTCTAGTTTATAAAGGTGCTAAGAACGACAAGAGAATTAGGTATGGGTATACCTTCCACAACAACGTCACATTTATTTTAACTTCATTCTAACTTATCAATGTCATAATTTTTTCATTAAAAAACATTTTTAACCGCATAAATTTAGCACAATTGGTTTAGTGTCTGCTTTAACGTGATAATATTATATCAATTAGTCCTCTGAAATTAAGAAAAGTGTATCAATTTACCCTCTGAATGTCACTTGTCAGCTTTTTATCGAAAAGAGAATTGATATCTTTGAAAAGTCAAACCAACCAGAACCTGACATGTGACATTCAGAGACAAATTGATACTCTTTTACCAAATTCAGGAGTTGAGAGAAACTTTCAAAAGTTTAGGGGAGCAGTAGGTTATTTGGGCAAAGTTTAAACAAGTAGATGTACTTTGCCTTTAAAAAACAGGCAAAAACATGTTTACTCCTCAACTTGACAAGTTTTCCCAAGTACCGCCTTCAGCTCGCATATGTCTCCACCGACATTTTCAACTTGACAAAAGTGCACACTAGATTTTGAAAGCTACAAGTTAGCTTTGGATTGGAGAGATAAAAATTAGAAAAATGTCATCTTTGAAATGTCAAACCAACCAAAAGTTGACGACGTGTTGCCAAATTGAAGGAGTTAGTAATAGCATGTTAAAGTTATAGGCGGTGCTTGACAAAACTTGACAAGTTGATAGGGATAAATATGCATTATATAAAAAAGAAACATGAAACAAACTTTGTATAACATATGTTTTCATTTTTTTCAAATATACAAGAGCCTTATCTACCATATGATAACCCGGCATGGCTTAGCCCTACGTGTGGTCACCACTCATCCATCACCACATGGTGATTCGGTCCCACCGGGTGATTGAAGAAACACATCGAGTCTTCTCCAGATGTAGAGATGCGAGGTCATCTCCCATACTAATCCAACCAAGCGAGGATTCAGTCCTAGTTGGACTTTAACTCTTCAACCAAGAGATGCACTTCAAGTAGGAGTAAGCCACTAGTGACAGAGATTGCCTCCATCACTACTTGGGCTAATTTATCTCATATATATACAGACCTCCACTACATAGAAGAGGTACATGATTCTTACTCACTCAATTCATTAATACTCTCTGCCTACTTCCTTAAATCCTTCGCTAACTTAAACATCGAAGAGGATTCGTCGGTCATACGGCTAGTCCCCCATAGTCACCCCTTGTTTTGCAAGGTTTAACCACCACACAAGGCCGACTACACAAGATCAATATTCTGAAGATAAGCTCGTGAGAGGCACATTCTCACTCTAATCTTTCAGTGGTGCAGTGAGTGTGAAACAAAAGAAAATTTTGTTCTGCAAAATTCAACACTTTTGTTCTAGTGATAGAACACTCAACACTTCAGCCATGACCAGCGAAATCCCCAACACAAGAAGCAGAGAGACCCGATTTACCTCCACTTCCACCTCGATCACATCTACGACGACCACCTCCACAACATGTTACACTTCGACATCCATACCCCGCCAACCACAAATAGCATCACCTTCTTCGAAAGCATGTCACAAAAGTACAAGATGATGTCGAAGGACCAAAGCAAGATAAGGCGCAATTTATTCGGACTACTAGATGGCGCATTGATGGCCAGCCACATGGTCAGTGGGGCATATAGCAACATCATTAGTAGTTACCCCACACCTAGGTACCTACCCGTTCGACCACAACAATACCAACTACCCAATCCATTCACCGCACATGGATTATTCACTCCACTCATCTTCGTCACTCACCATCAAAGGTCACCCATCCTCTCCACTCACTTGCAACAAGGACCTGTCAACAACCCACTTTTAAAAAAAACGGGGTTGAATAACGGTGAACCGTCTGCCCCGTCATGGGTAGAGCTAATGGGACTCTCAATAACCAATTTATAACTAGACACCATTCGACCACTCAAGTGGAACTTTCCACCTGGCCTACCACCACTCATGGTACAACAGAGGAGTTGTTCGCCACTTTTCTACTGATAATATAATAGTCTAAATATGAATAGGTGTTGTCAGTACCACTTATCAAATAGAAAAATGAAAGTGTGTTATTAGTAGAAAAATGATGGTGTTGTCAATATATAGTTGCGATGTAGTTTTAAAAGATATTGATCCCACAAGGAAGGAATTTGGTTATAAGGATTAACTAGAATTACAGAATAAAAGAAAATGAAATAAGTTGAAGATTTTGAATGGTAGATAGATGCATGAACAGATTAGAGAAGATGAAAAGCATATAGATATTCCCTAAGAACAAATATAGCGAAGAAAAATATGCAAAATAATCAAGAATGTTTTATGCACTAGATAACTTCAATAAACTCGGTTCTAGACATCCAAATATCCTATAATTCATCGCAGAGCAACACATTAAATGAATTTTCCAAATCTAGGGTAAATGAATTATGATAATTATAAAAACCTTGACGACAATAATACTATGCTTAGTACGGGTCGCTCTCACATAACCATATTTAGCAAGTTACCACTCCAAAAATGTTGGCTCACTAAATAGCGTTAAAATCATAGATCCAGTGATTATACATAATCTTGTTAACCCTAAAACTACTCTTAAAGTCAACTTGAAAGCATATAACTTCATTAATATAAGTGACGCAAGACGAAATACTCTTTATGACATATAGACATATCATAAACTTCGAATTAGAAAGTATAAGTGGAAAACAAAGTAAAGTTGTAAGGTATGCAAGTGAAAGCTAAAGTTGATTAAATCGTATCCACTCTTTAATGGAAGTCATCAATTCCCGCAATTCCTGTGTCTACTTTGAATTTGGTCTTGACTCGTACAGAACCTCCTTTAGGATGCTATTCCTTGTGAATATTGAACAAATGAATGTTGAAGAAAAGAAATTTTTGTTGATAAGTGCTTTGCAATTACACTCATACAAAAATAGCTCAAATTTATGGAGAAATCTAGTGATTGAAACAAGAATCTAATCACTTATACATTTTTCTCTCTAACACTTTGAACTTAGCTAAATCTAAATAACTTTCACTCTCTATGTATTATCTCACACCGTCAGCCTTCACCACACTCTACACATGAAATAGTTGATCTGAACCTCTATTTATAGAGTGTGAAAGGTTGCGTTTATCCAAACGAGTAGTCATGCCCATTGGTGAAGGGTTGCATCATCTTCATGTGATTGGATGTAAGATTTCATCCTTATCTCCAATGGATAGGCACCTTTTCATTATTACATTGTCTCCAAAAGGTGTCTCTTCATCTGACAGTTGATGGCGATCGATCGTTCTTATCCGGCGGTTGGAAGTTGAGAAGAGTTGATCAAATCTGTTATGATTCACGAGTGTGACATACATGTTGCTATCATGAATATGAGTTGGTAACTGACTGTTTGTGAAGAATGATAAGTCGTGATCGTTATAGATAGTCGCGGGCGTGATTTGGCTAATCGCTAGTAAGAAACACGATCGTGACATGGTTGTGACTTATGCTTTTCTTCATGATTTTTCTTTGCAACTTTATCGATCTTTGACAACTTCGATCCTAAGCCAATTCCTTGCATTCCACGCATCTTTTTGCACCTTTTTCACTCTTTTTGCATAGAATTCCATCTTTCATCATTTCACTCCCAAGATTCACCTAGTTTCTGCTCTTGCATCATATGAAGTATAAAATGACTCTAAACCACATCATTTTATGAGTAAAAATATCAAGATAATAAGTGTTATTATACAATTATTAGGAGTATCACCTCCACTCCCTCCTCACTCAGCGCCATCGCCCGCATCCCAACTAGCACCTCGGCTATAAGGGTAAGAAAAGAACTACCTAAATGATCCTGAATTCATAAAAATGTTCAAGGAGGGACTCAACCACTTCACAGTAACTATGCATAAACCCCTTCTAACAACATCTTACTCCCCAATTTAGCATGAGGATCTAGAATGAACCACTCAATACATACATCAAGATTCCTCATTTTGATAACTATAGAGAGGACGGACCCCCGAACTCATGTAAAAACTTTCAAAAATAAAATGGACATGGCACAAGTCTCTGAAGCTCATGCATGCCCTCATTGGGCTGGTCGCTTATTGGTTTGATGCATTGCCATCCGGCTCTTATAAAAATTGGGAAGAACTCTAGTAGAAATTTTTCGCATAGTTCATCGACTCAATACCAGGTGGAACATCATCACGAACGCTTCACGACGTGAAGCAGGGATATAATGAATCACTACGAACATATATCGAACTATTCAACCGCGCTTACCTCCAAGTGCGTAACATCGACTTCGAGAGTATGAAGAAAGCTATGACTAAAGGAACTCGTAGTGAAAGGCTAAGAGTATAAATAGTTTAAAGGAACCCAACGACCTCCAATAAATGATGAACATAGCAAAGGGTCACATTGAGATCAATGAATTGCAGCACCCTAGGGATAATCAATCGGTTAACAGCCACCCTAGGTCTGAAGACCAAAGATCAAATAGAAGGAGGGGTAGCAACCCAAGAACATCAACCAGAAAGGATTACATCAGCCCCTCCCTAGCAGCAGACAATCATTAAACGCCCCCTTGAGTGACATCCTGGTCACCATACAGAAGGGTGGTGATAGAATAAGCCTCCTTTATCCAAGGGTAACCGCTAAGTCCCAACTAGGACGAGACATGAGCAAATGCTATGTTTTACAAGGCTAAGGGCTACCACACAGATGATTATCGAGTCTTAGCAAACAAAGTCCACCAACTCATCAAAGTGGGTAGATTGGAATAGTTCATCAAAGGCATCACCAAGTGGTCCAACGAAGATGACAAGAGAGACAAAGAAGATAAGAGATCACCCAAATGATGAAACAAATGTGTGGTCCTCATGGTTGGTGGCAGGCCTGACTCGTAGACATCATCAAAGCGACTCTGGTACATGGATAGAGAATTAGTAGACATGGAAGGAGAAGATCTCTTCACCAACTACAGCATGGTCAAGCAACCAAGACCTGGCCCACTTGTGATGGAAGCCAGCATTGAAGGCTACACAGTCAAACGAGTCATAGTATTCACGGGTAGCTTAGTTAACCTGATCACTAAATAAGTCCTAGCATAACTACACATTGTAGAAAATCACATGCTCCCTATTTACTCGACACTCGTAGGGTTGAGTGGCCACACAATCCCTGCATTAGGACAGGTGAGCTTAGAAGTTGAAATGGGGGACAAAGAGCACAAGTTGCGAGCACAAGTGGAATTCATCATGGTCGAAAATCTTATCGCTTATAATGTCATTTTGGGAAGACCATTTCTCGTGGACGTTAAGTTCCTGATCTTCATGAAAAGGTTGGTGATGAAAATTCCCACCACCTAGGGGGTAGCTGTCATAGTTGGGAACCCCTGGGTGGCCCATGAAGTATACCTAGCCTCACTTAAAACTGACTCAAAGGAGATGAGCCAAAGAAAGAAGAGAAAGCTGAGCTGGTTGGAGACTTGGAGATGTACATGATATCTCTAGAGAGACAAGTGAAAATTGTGAAAGACTTAGATGATAACATCAAAGGAGACATATGCAATGTTCTTAAGGAAGAACAACATACGTCCTCTTGGGGCAACAACGACATACCTGGCGTCCCTACTAAAATCATCACACATAAACTTGATCTTCACCTCAAAGTGGACCTGGTTAAGAAGAAGAAAAAAAAACCACATTCCTGAGAGACAAAGGGAAATCAAAGCGGAGATTCGAAAGTGTAGAACCCAAGTTAATAGTACCTCACAATACTTAAAGTTTTGGAAATAGCAATCAATATGGGATAGTAAAAGTTAATTAAATTGTAAGAATACTTTTACTTAGTGTGGGAAAAGCCAAATCTGTGCTGAGTACTATATAGTTTAAGTTATCATCACTCAGCTCATGCTGAGTTACAATATTACTTATCTAAAAGTAATTGTTTTTTCGGCGCTGATAATTATCTTGACACGTGTGCTACTAACAACGTCTGTGACGGAATAGAATTTTTCTTTGTTATATTTCAGGAGAAAAAGGCACTGAAATTAAGAAAGATTTCTGTGGTCTTCACAACATTAAACGTGGGAGTACAATGTGTCAAAGATTCCTTATTTAAATCAAAGAATAAGGAATGATCTCGTGAATAACGTCGCTTATCAAAGATCTCTGTGCACATCTCGTAATGTTATCAAAGTCATCCAATGGAAAGATGCCACAGTGCCTGAAGCGCAAATCTCTCAAAGATCCAGATTGCTTGAAGAAAAATGAGAATTTGGAAATGGAAACAAATCGCACCACAACGTTCAATTCCTATTTCTAAACATCCTAAAATCTATCTCCAATGGGAAGATTCGAAAAATTAATTGAAATGAGAAATTGAAGTTCTACGATATCCTCAAAGTTTACAACTACTATTTCTCAAATATCTACAGTATAAATAGAGGACTGAAGTAGATGTTCAAACGGGGTGAATCACCTTGAATTTCCTAAGAGCAAAACCTTGCGAAAATCTTCTCTACTTCCAAAAAAATTCCTTAGCAAGTAATCTAACAAACATCTATTGTCTAATCTATTTGTAATAGAGAGAAGCTTAGATTAACATTGTAAGGATTCAACGTTTCTATAAGTTAAATTCAATTCGCATTCTTAGTGTCAGTTTGGGAAGGGTACCCAAACTGAGTTGAGTAGTAGTTAGAAAGGAGGAACTTTCTGTAATAGAGTCTACCCACTGTAAAGGCTTCTCCACCTATTGAAGGAACGAACCACTAGTGGATTAAAGCTCGGAGATGGTATCCGAGGACTGGAGGTAGGCTAGGGGCCGAACCAGGATAAAATCTCAGGTGTAATTGTTCTAACTCTAAGTGATTAGCTTCATCAGCTTCTTGCTCATTCATCTCTCTCATATCGGTTATTTGCTTGATATCCAACTAGCACTGAGTAATCCATACTTAGTTAAAGGTTGAAGATAAACTGTGCCAGCTGAGCTGAGTAGTTTATACTTTTTTATATCGCACTCAACATGCATATAAAAACCATACTAAGTTAACTTTAATTGAAAAAGGTATAAAAAGTAACCCAGTTTATGCATTCAAACCTTCTCTGCTGTTGTTATTAGCCAGTTTACGGACCAACAAGTGGTATCAGAGCAGCTGCTCAATTTTAAGACTAATCATCTTGAGTCAGTCCTTAAATGGCATACAATAACTTTAGAAGAGGTTCTGGTCAGACAGTTCTTCTGAAGGAGGGAATGTCTGTTACCAGAACTCCTCTATTCGATGGTAATCACTATACATTCTGGAAGAATCGTATGAAGAACTTCATCCAGTCTCAAAGTATGCAGGCCTGGCTCGCAATTGAGCTTGGCCCTAGAGTTCCTACTGAGGTCAGGAAAAGTATGCGTGTACCTATAGATCTAATAAGTGTATAATTACACTTATTATTATACTAATTTTATACACTAAACACTATAGTTTAAGTCATTTTTATACTTCATATAAAAGATTTCATGTGGTATGTAGTTATTTTTAATGCAAATGCAGATACTAGGTAAATCTTGGGAGTAAAATGATCTAAAGTAGAATTATATGAAAAAAGAGTGAAAAAGGTGCAAAAAGATTCGTGGAACATAAAGATTTGGCTTAGGATCAAAGCTGTCAAAGATCGGTGAAGTTGCAAGGAGAATTCTGAAGAAAAATGCAATTCACAGTCGTGACTTGTTCTTCTTCAGAACAGAAGTCTGCCAATCAAATATTCACGATCGAGACATGTATATCACCGTCACGACTTGGACGGTTTTCTGGTTTTATCTTCTTAACTACCAATCGATAGATAACCATGATCAACTGCCATCAACCGCCATGAACTACCAATGAATAGACACCTATCAAAAATCAACCAATCATGAAAAGGTGCCTATCCATTTTGGATTAGATTGAAACTTCTCAACCAATCAAAATGAAGTGATGCAATCATTCACCAATGGACTCAACTTTTCATATGGATAGACGTAACCCTTCGAACTCTATGAATAGGGCTCCAAACCTTACACTTTCGTGCAGTGAGACAAAGAGAAAATATTAGAGTGCATGAGTGAAATATAGTGTGTGTATAGATAGAGAATTCGCTACGTTCATAAGTGTTAGCGAGAAAATGTTTAAGTGATTTGAATCCTTGTTTCGATCATAAGATTTTTCTATATTCTCAAGCGATTGTTGTATAAGTGTACTTGCAAATCACTTATCAATAAAAGTTTTCGTTCTTCAATATTCGTTTGTTCAATATTCACAAAGAATAGCATCCTAGCGGAGGTTCTGTACTGGTCGAGATCGAATTCAAAGTAGACGCATGAATGGTAGGAATTGACGACTCCCATTAAAGAGTGGATACGATTTGATCAACTTTAGCTTTCACTTGCATACCTTACAACTTTGCTTTGATTTCTACTTATACTTTCAATTTCGAAGTTCATGATATGTCTATGTGTCATAATGCATATTTCGTGTTAAGTCTTTTATGTTAATCAAGTTATATGCATTGGAGTTAATTTTAAGAGTAGTTTCGAGTTAACAACTGGATCTATGATAGAAAGCTGTTTAGTGAGACAACATTTTTTGAATGGTAACTTGCTAAATGTGGCTACGTGAGAGTGACCCGTACTAAGCATAGTATTGACATTGTCCAGGTTTATATAATTGTCTTAATTCGTTTGCACTAGGTTTAGAAAAGTTATTTCTTGTGTTGCTCTACGGCGAATAATTGAACATCTGAGTATTTTGAACCGAGTCTATTAGATTAGTTTAGTGAATCGTAACATTTTTGCTTAACTTGCATGTTTTCTCTGCTATCCTTATTTCGTAGGGAAAATCTATATATTTAGATTCTTTAATCTTTCATATCTATATTTACTCATTCTTCATTCTAACCCTCCTATCCAAAACCTTATATTATTTTATTTTCTTTATTTTGTCTTCCTTATTGATCTTTAGACTTGGTTCCTTCCCTGTGGGTTCGATATCTTTTAAAACTATATCGCAATTGTATACTTGCAGTTATCATCATTTTTCTATTTGATAAGAGGTACTGACAACACCTATACTTTACGTGAACAAGTTTTTAGCGCCATTATTATATAGCCAAATCTTGCGAACAAATTATTAAACTTATTAGTAGAAAAGTGGCGAACACTTCTCCACCTAAGGAAGCAATGAATCACTAGTGGATTAAAGTTCGGAAAGGAATCTGGGGACTAGGGGTAGGCTAGGAGCCGAACTAGGATAAATCTCAGGTGTAAAAGTTCTAACCTTACTCATTTGTCGTTATCGGGCCAGATCTCATTCATTCCTTCTATATTATCAATTTTGCTTACAAATCAATTCTATCTGAGTAGAGTACTCAACAAGTGATTGAAGATAAACTACGCCAGCAAAGCTGAGCAGTTTATTATTTTTAGACCCATCTCAGCATGATAAACTCAACAAGTGACTAAAAACATAACTATGTAAAAGAATTTTTTCAAACATCAAAAGAACAAAGAAACACATTCACCCCCCCCCTCTACTATCAATATGAAGCCATTTAGGATCAACAGTACTTAATTAGTTTCGCTATCCTATACCGCTTGTTATTTCCAAAATGTTTAAGTACTATGAGATACTATTAACTTGGGTTCAACAATCTTTAAATCAAAATTTGTGAGTCAGGAAGGGTACCTAAATTGAGTTTGAGTAGTAGTTAGAAAGAAAGGTACTTTTTGTAATTGGTCTACCCACTGTAAAGGCTTATTCGCCTAAGGAATGAAAGAAATCACTAGTGGATTAAAGCTCAGAAATGAATCCGTGTACTAGAGGTAGGCTAGGGCTCGAACTAGGATAAAATTAAAGGTGAAATCTTTCTTATCCCTTTTGTAGCTTTTACAGTGTTTTGCTCATTCATCATCTCTTTGTTTTATCACTTTCTCTGGAAAATCCAATCCAAGCTCATTAGTTTATTCAGCATAGATTGAAGGTAAACTATGTCACCACAACTGAGTAGTTTACACTTTTTAGACCCATGTGCAAAGCATATTTAACTCACCATGCATATAAAAATTCAACTCGAAATCAATTTTTATAAATCTTAAAAAGAAATAAGTAATTGCATTCTCACCCCCCCCTCTGTTCGATTATTTAAGCTAAAGCGGACCAACACTGACTTTGAGCTATAATTTCACATTCTCTTTTTATTCATTTTAAGTAAAATAAACATTATCTAAAATGGTAATTGACCAAAGGGCAGACTGTGAAACACAAGGCTGCTTCAAGTGTGAAAGTTCAAGGCACTGAAAATTCAGCTTTTATTGAAAGAGAGTCTTCTCTATGGAAGCCTTTTACAATTCATAAAAAGAAAGCTCTAACTATGGCATTAGAGAACAAGCTCAACAAGATCGCTGGAAGTGATAAGTGTCAAAATAACACTTATTTGAGTATATATTTCCTTTATTTCACATAGAATTTTTAAGTGTTTTTTCTTTCATTTAAAAGATTTCACATGGTATGTAGTTGTTTTTGTTGTAATTGTAGGTTCTAAGTGAAATAGAGATGAAATTTTCTTAGAACTTAAATTTATTACAAAAAGTATGCAAAAGGATGCAAAAGAACACAATATGAAGATAAATAATGGTCAAGTGAAGAAAGCCTAAAAATGGCTAAGTAAAAAATTACCAAAGTAAGCACTATTCATGCATCTGACTTACACCTCGTGATAGTGAGTTAACTACAATCAGAGGTAGAATTCACGATTGCAACACATTATCACGATCGTGACACGCTAGAATCCTACTTGCAAATTATTTCATCTTATCTGATTTCAACAACAATTTAACCGATAAAAACTAACAAATGAAAAGGAACCTTTTCACTAAACAATAAGGAGTAAAACAACACAAATTTTCACCCTATTTATTGGTGAATTTTTCAACATCAAGAAGAGGCAGGTATAATTACTCATTTTCTATTTTTAACTTTCAAATATTTAGATAAGTAAACACTCGAAGACAAATCATTCGCTTTATGGATATTTTTGAGAGTTTATCGTTTTGGTGTACTTACAAAGCACTTATCAATAAAATCATTGTTCTTTGTATAATATTCTACATCTACAAAAAAACCTATCTTGAGAAATCTATTAGAATCAATAGAGATTACTACACGCAAATTGATAACCCAGTCAGAATACAGTTTAAATAATGCAGTTTTCGAATATTTTGATTGCGTTACATCTTGTCTATTTATTTTTGTGCTTATATTTTATGTTCTTATATTGTTTGTGTTTATATGCCATGTTTTAAATAAAATTGTAAATGAATAAGTTTATTTTGTGACTAACCATTAAGGATAAAGTTCTTCTCTTATAGTTACTAATATAATCACTTCATTTGCATGTGTTCAATCTTGTACGCAATGGGTTTGAATGTTGGAGTTCTCAAAATATAACTACTAGATTTGCATATGTAAGCTATATAGAGTGAGGACAATCTAAGTAATTTACGTGATAGTGACCCGTACTAAGCGTAAACATTAATATAAGGTTTGTTATGTGCACATAGATAGATTCGAAAGACGTTCGTAAGTGTTATCCTATACATTTTGTGCATGTATATAAAGTTTTTAATATTTAGAACTGTAGTAAGTGTGATATCTATACTGCGTTTATTTTATTCGCAAAGTTGCTTACTATTAATTATATGGTATTTCCTTATATTATTTTCACGACACATCTTGGCTTGATATTGGTTGCCTCGTGGGATCGATATCTTTTAAAATTCCGTCTATTGACTATCTACACTGATAACACATGTACAATTGTGCACTTATATGGAAATATCATTCTGGGAAATAGAAAGTAAGCAAGCATGGAGATGGTAGTTAGTCTGCAATCAATAGGAAAGATTCTATTTCATTAGTTAGTCTGCAATCAATAGGAAAGATTCTATTTCATTTCATCATAAGGGGCGCTTATATACTCTTGATTACAAGATATTGAATAATTATCTTTGATTTCCTGATAATATCTATGTTAGGAAACCAAATAACTGGGATCCAAACCATATGTGGAGAGCTAATTTGGCATACTCGATTCTTGCAATAGTTAGCTTTAAGTAATTGGATTAAAGACCCTGAATGGCTATACCTTCAATTTTACTTAAGTTTTTCACTATTCAGGAGAGTTTATACTTCAATGGTTTACCCCATTATTTTATTCATAATGAAAAGTATAATGAATAAATTTGTGATGTATATCTTCGAAATCATGTTGAAATTTTTGATGGATGCATCGATAGATTCTGAAATGGAAAAATTTGGTTGTAAGACCATAACCAATATTTTAAGACAATTCGCTTGAATGCCATGCGATTCAAAGATTTTTACCATTGATGAAAAAGTTCCTCTTTTAACAATGGATGTTTTCTTTGATGTCGGTTTTCTAATCAAATGTGTTAATAAGGAACTGTCTTTTATGATTGAAGGAAAATGGTTAGAAATTTGAAGAAGGAGAATGTTCCAATAGACAATGGTTAGAAATTTGAAGAAGGAGAATGTTCCAATAATGATGAGATAAATAAGCATTTAAACACCCTTCGATCTGATTTCGGGGGCACTTAATGGAAGAATTATTGATCTTACATCAATTGTCTACGACATCAAGAAAGACGTGAAAAACATTTATACTCGCTGTGACCATTTCATTACTTCATTTGATTTCCTTAATTAATTTCAATTTTTTGTTTGTTTTTAATTTTTAAGATTAGAATTATTCTCTTTTTAAGTTTACTTTGGTGTGACTCCATACAGTGGGAGCATTATGTACTTTTAGTGTGTGTGGGGCGGGGGGGATAAAATAAATTTTCAATTTTTATGTATTTTTGTGTTTTTTTTTTCACCTTGTCATTTCATTATGAAATAAATGAAAAATAGTATTATGTTTAAATTTATCTATGTTGTAAAAAAATAATATAAAATGAAGAACATAGATTTTAAGTGCTTCACCATACTTTAGTTACACTTAATCTTGTTATAAGGTATTTGTGAAGTTTTCTTTCATGTTTACTAAAATGATGTTCAAGACTAAGACACGATCATAAGTTGTATTCAAAGCAATTGAGAGACAATTTTTTTTTCTTAAACCAAAGTTTTTTGAGAGTATTCAAGTGAAAACTAAGTTCATTCTAACAATGTTTCAAACAAGTTTTTAGCGCATATAAGCAAGATTTTGCTATAATTTTGTGCAACACAAGTATGAGGTAAGTTTTGTATAATCTTTTGATATCATGGATAATTTCAAAGTATGTATGTCTATACGTTGTATGGATATATTTTTGCTTTGTTTGTGATTATCATTAGATCCTGTGAGTTTTAAGTATTTCAAGTATGAGGGAAAGTATAGCATTAATACTTGAAGTTTTGATCAATAAAGGGTGAGGGTATTGAGTGAAAAGCAAATTATCAAAAGAATAAGAGGATAGCCAATGCACTATGCAAAAGATGAGGAATGTTATAGAGCTGGAACTAAAACCATTTAATGAGAGAAACATTATGCATAACACGTAGAATGAGTGCATGCATGAAAGATATTTGGAGTTGAAAAAATTTATGCAATATTGGCGAGCACGAAAAATTTGTGCAATTCAAGATTATATGGAGCATAAAATGCAATAATTTAAAAATATATACAAAGTATATACATTTGCCAAAGTGAGAAAGTGGTATGGAGCATAAAATGCACATATTTTAGTGTTTAAAATCAATAGGTTGCTTAAAAATGCCTTGAAATTAATAGAAGAGTGCTTTTCTTTGGCCTTAGTTACTGAAGTCTCTACTTAAGAAGTTCGGGATAGTTGGGAAAGCAAGAGAAATTTAGGATGAAGACATAACTTGGTAACCTTATCGAGATGACAAAGGTACGCATTAGATGATATGAATTGCACATTTACTAACTTGTGGATTCTACTCTTTCTATAAGAATGTGGGAATACAAAAACTTATTGAAATCTTAAGTCAATAGACTTTTAATAATTTATGCTTCTCTGTTGATTTTACCTTGAGGATAAAGCAAACGTTACGTGTGGGGGTATGATAAGTGTCAAAATAACACTTATTTGATTATATATTTCTTTCTTTTCACATAACTTTTCTAAGTGTTTTTACTTGCAACTAAAGTATTTCACATGGTATGTAGTTGTTTTTATTGCAATTATAGGTTCTAGGTGAAATAGAGATGGAATTTTCTTGGTATTGGTATTCATTAGAAAAAGTGTAGAAAATGATGCAAAAGAACACAATATGAAGATAAATAATGGTCAAGCGAAGAAAGCTAAAAAATAGCTAAGTTAAAGATTCCCAAAGTAAGCACTAATTGCGCTTGCGACTCACAGCTCGTGCTCGTGAGTTAACTATGGTAAGGGGTAGAATGTTTAACTTGCAAAAGTCATGACCATGACACATTGTCACGATCACGACATACTAAATTCCTGCTTGCAGATTGTTTCATCTTTTTTATTTTAACCGCCATTTCACTGATAAAAACTACCAATTGAGGAGGCACATTGTCAGCAACAAATGAGAAATGAAACAATACAAATTTTCACCCTATTTATAGATGAAGGTAGATATAATTCTTCATTTTATATTTTGTTCTTTTTAATAGTTAAATAGAATCGAAATCATTCTTTTTGTAGATATTCCTAATTCATGAGAGTTTATCGTTATGGTGTACTTACAAAGAAAACAATAACAACATAACCTTAATTGCCTTTCAAGGTTCTTGCACATGCCGGTTAAAGGGGGGTCAGGTGTACGCAATCTTACCCTTATAATAACAGAGAGGCTATTTCAATTAACCCATGAGTGGTGGAGTTGCAACAACTATACGTGACTTTACAATAGAAGAAGTACAAAAAGATTAATGAGTCATTTTGCTTAAGTCCATTATAATTCGAAGCCAAAGAATGGTAAATCTTTAGACCCATCAAAATAATGGACATTGTACTTGCAAAGCACTTATCAATAAAATCATTGTTCTTCATATTATGTTAAGTATCTACAAAATTCTGAAGTTTCGTACAAATAAAGATTGGAATCGATAGAGATTATGACACGCAGATTGACAACTTATTCAGAATATGGTTTGAATGTTGGAGTTCCCGAATATTTTGATTGTGTTCCATTTTATCTATTTATTTTTGTGCTTATACTATATGTTCTTATATTGTGTGTGTTTATATGCCATGTTTTAAATAAAGTTATAAGTGAATTTGTTTATATGCCATGTTTTAAATAAAGTTATAAGTGAATTTGTTTATCTTGTGAATAACTTTTGAGGATAAATTTCTTCTCTTATAATCATTAAAATCTGCACTTCATTATATGTGTTTAGTTTTGTAGGAAGTGGGTTTGAATGTTGTAGTTCTCGAAATATACCTACTTGATTTTCTCGTGTAAGATATTTGAAGTGGGGACAATTTTAAGTAATATACGTGAGAGTGACCCATACTAAGTGTAAACATTAACATTAGGATTCTTGCATGTGTATAGATAGATTTCGTAAGTGTTATCTTATTTGCTATTAATTTCACCATATTTTCTTATCTTATTTTCGTGACACATCTTGGCTTGACATTAGTTTCGTTGCGGGATTGATATCTTTTAGAACTACATCAACTGTATTCTTGTGATTGCCGCTTTTATTTTGAATATCTGTATTGACAACAACTGTATAATTGGGTACTTCTATATAGTCGGTGTAAGAGACATGAACAGAAAGCTACACAAATATTCTCCTATGTACATGTATGAGTTTTTTTTTTTAATTTTGATAGTCCTTTGTGATTTTGCTTTTTCTCTTTTATTTTATTTTATAGTATTTCTTTTTTCTTTGATAAAATTCAAATCTGGTTTTCCTGGTCTCAACTTTAGTAAAAGAACAATTATCGGAAAGCTTGCATTGCACTATGCGAAGATACACTTCATTTCATTTGCATACCTTTACTCTTGCAAAATGAATTAACACAAAATTTTACAAAAACGTCATCCAATTATTCATAAGAATCGAAGAATGTTCATTCATATGGTATACATTTAAATACAGGGTAATTTCACATTTTTTTTCCTCAAAATAGGACATGTGATATTTTTTTTTCGATATAGGACTATGAGGTTTCGAAAGATTAGTGAAAAAAAGATAAAAAAAATTCTAATGAGAATAATGATAATAGAGAGAGTGACTTAATCAATTTAATATTCTCATAATTTAACCATATTATATAATAATTATACATCAAGATTGAATAAGGTTCGAATATTTTTCATATTTTTTTATGATTTTATCATTTTTTAATTAAAAAATAGTAATACATTTTAAAAAGTTTTCAAAATTTTTCAATAATGTAAATTTTAATTTTATTAACCAA
Source organism: Euphorbia schlechtendalii (assembly GCA_949673415.1). Taxonomy (NCBI): domain Eukaryota; kingdom Viridiplantae; phylum Streptophyta; class Magnoliopsida; order Malpighiales; family Euphorbiaceae; genus Euphorbia; species Euphorbia schlechtendalii. Next base: position 20,101 of record CATIWQ010108680.1, read on the forward strand.
TGCGCAATGAACAATATTACTCTTTGACATAATTTGATATTGGAAATATTCTGTTTTGTATACTATTGAAACTTCAAATCTCATTTTATTAAAAAAAAATCACAAGCTCCTTTGGAAAACAATTTCTTTTAAGTTTACAAGTATATTTTTATTGTTTTTTTAAGAAAAATTGAATATTGTTAATAATGTAATGGTGGAAAAAAAATTCTAAGTCAACCAATCAAAATTAATGAGGATGAAGGACTAAATGATGGTATTTTTCAGATTATGTTTAACAAAAATGTTGATGTTTCATTTTATAAAATTAAGAGTGAATGACTCAGGGTGAGTGAGCATCTATCCATATGTGTCATGTGTTGCAAATTCAACTACATTGAAAAAGGAGTCTTTTTTATTTATTTGTAGCTTCACACCATTTCTAACAGTTTTAAATTTTTGTATAAAGTCTATTTCAGCTATATTACCTCCAATTTTTAATTACAAGTTTAAGAATATTTAATTAAATTTATTGAAATTGTTAATTCATTTTTACTACATTCTCTGAATCCCTATTGAAAATGGTTAATTAGTATCTCGTAAATGACTTTATAAATCATCAGGATTTGATCTAGTGCCACCACCCTTGAAGAATTCAAGAAGTATGAGGTTATGAGTTTACATCAAGGTTTTGAAATTCGGACCCGTCGATCAGATTGGGTTCGACCAGAAACGTTGATCCAATTCGATCTGGTTTAAAGCGATTCTTGAAATAGATAGTAACCGATGGTTGACTAGTTGAACCAGTCATTTGATAGAAAATTGGCTTGTTCCTATTCAACTCTTACCAGTGGTAGGATTCAAACCCATGCCTTTTGACTTCTATTACACAGGCTTTACCAATTGAGCTACCTCTCCTAATCGGTTCAATGATTTCATTTTATATTTTTAGAAGACATAAATCTTTAATATCTTATTCCATATACCTACCATTAAGCTACAACATTAATTGGTTTGATGTTTATTTTATTCATTTTATAATATGTCATATATAACTTTTACGTATTTCAAATAAATTCGATGTTAGATTTCTAATTAAATTACATAGTATTTATAAACTGGTTTTCATCCAATATTGTTCTCTATTAATCTAAAATTTTGATTTCAAATTTTTTTTATACAAAAACATAAAATATTTGTTAAAATCAAATTAATATTTAATTATTAACATAAAAATAATATTACATGTACATTAATATTGATGGTTAATTAAGGAAGTATTGAACATGCGAACTTGCACGGCTGAATTTCAAAACATAAAATTAACCCTAAAGGATCTCCTAAGCATGTCATGATTGATATAATCTAAGTTGAAACATTTCATAGATGCTTATAGGTTTATAAAACTTAAAAAAAGAAACCTAGCATCTAAGTTAAGAGCATTACCAGTTGATGTGTGCCTTTCTCTTAGGTGCGGCGCCCCCTTGAAATAGTTGGATAGCACTTTGTTCGCACAAGCCTCCAAACTAGAATGGTCTCTATGATTAGTCCACATGGACCCCAAAGCCTCCCATAGAGGAAGAACTCATTAGTTAACAAGCAATTGCTAGACCGCTCGTAGACCAACCTGAAAAATAACGTAGAAGGCTCTTTCCAAAATATGAATAAGCGTTCAAACGAATTCTTGCGAAAGCGGAGAAACTCGTGGAGGATCTTGCAAAAACTCGCAGAGAAAAAAAGTCAAAACTCAGAAGGAAAGGCTGAGCTGAAGTATAGAATAAATGAGGAGGAGGTCTTCTTTTATAGGAAGAAGGGGAGCAACAAGCTCCCCTTTTTTAGCAATGTGGGATGAAAAATCCCATCCCACAAAGTGGGTTGACGGTGCATAGCCCACTTGTGAAAGTTGTGCACTGCAGCATAAGGCAAGCCCTAACATGCTTGCCTTATCCCGCAAGCTGAGCTTGTAGGCAAGCACTGCCTACATGTGCAATATCATTAACAACATGGCCATATCGTTAACGATATGGATGATGTCCTCAACGAAATCAATTCTACAGCAGACAAGAATTGCACTTTCTGCAATTTTTTAGCGGAAAAGGTAATATTTGCCCACATGCTTAGATTTTTCTCCTGTAACACCACCTTCTACACCTTACCTAGGTTGTGTCCATCCAACATTTGCATTTGGATTGAGAAAAAGTGAAAAGGTAAAAATTCAAAAGCATGGCCTAAGTCTAACAAAGTTAACTTTGGATTAAAGGGAGCCCCTTTAAGTTTAGAGCTGAGGTTTAGTTTGTGGGGAGCTCATTTTCTTGCAAACATCAGCAAGAGAGAGAGAGAGTTCCAAAGTTGAGTTTGAATTTGAAGTGTTCTAAGTGTTCTTGAGGTACTTAAGCATTTTGGTAACTAATTTAGACTCTTTTAACTCATATTCTCTTGTAGTTCCAGAACTTGAGTGTGTAAGTTCATGAATATAGGATATGAAGTTGGGGAATTTGGGTTATTTAGGCAAGCTTGACGATTTATTCAAACTTTCGAAAAATTAGAGTTTTGTAAGGATTTGAGCAAACTTTGAGTTTTAGAGTTCCTTTTGACTACTTCTTCTGAGTTCCAACTCAATAGAACTTGGTTTAAGTGTTTTTAGCAAGTGTCTTTGTCTATTTATAATACTTGTTTGTTTTGTTCATCTTTAACCGACTTTCAAAGTTTTAAGTTCTTTTGAAGTCTAAACTTGAGAGAATAAGGATTTCTACTTCCTTTCTTCCTTTTGTCAAGACTCACATTCAGGAAGTTCTGACTTCCCTCAAAGAGTAGACCCAACTCTTCATTTTTGTCAAAAACCGCAAACCGAACCAAAGAAACTATGAGGACTTTTCAAGGATTTTCGTGGATCGAGTGAAGTAGATCACGGCAAATGGGTAAGCCTCTGAGTTCCTAGAGTCGATTCTCACTTCTTTGTATCATATTTATGTGCTTAATATGTGAAAAATGTCAAAATCTAAAAAATAGAAAAACTACCTGTTTTTGTCTCTATAATGCCGTTCACGGTATTGGAATGCCATGAAAAGCATTGCAATGTCGTTAACGACATTACTAATGTCATTAATTGCATCAGCAATGCCGTTAATGACATCACTTTCTAGGCAGAAACAAGGCAGAATGTTCGTAAAGTTTCCAAATTTCGATCATGTTCAAGAGGGTCAGTGGTGATCATTTAGACCTAAAATCTGAGTTTTTAACCAACATGATATGTATTTGAAGATTTTACAGACCCGAAACCATTTCAAAAGGAGTTTGGATAGTTGAAGTTGGTTCCCTTCATTGGGATATCATTTACCAACTTTAACGGTTTCCCTTTCGGAATGAATTATTTGGACTTAGATTTATTTTTCACCTATATTATTGCGAAGTGTGTTAGGAAACCTCGACAAAGGGAACCGAAGTTCCCGGAGAACCGACCCCGGCAAATATCCAAGTGGCATTTTCATTAATAAAATGATTAAATAACTTATGTGTATAAAATGAACCCTTTTTACAGGAAAAGAAATTTCAAATATCTTGATGTTTTAAATTAGATAGCTTGGGTCTCACAAAAAAAAATTAAAACGAACATACTTACAATTACATGTGATGTGCCGTATTTGTGCTAACCTTTGTGGATGCAAGTAGTTTAGGATGGATGTATGTTACGATTTAATTTCCTTCGGGTATCGCTTTTAATTCGAAGATCAAATGTAATATTCATTAGATATCGATGTATTCTAGGTGATTGTATTCCTTAGATTTCAATGTATTTGGGCAATTTGTAAACCCCCATCCCATTGATGTAATTAATTCCTCGTAAATTAGACACATTTAAATTTCCTACGTGTTTACTTTCCATAATTTACTTACCGCATTATGCATGTGTGATAAACTATAACATAAACTAAAAATATCTAGTTTAGTTCAAATATTAGAAACTTGGTTTCTATCAAGTATAATTTAACTCCAATGATGACAAAGTATGTAACTCATACGAACCCGAATCTCTGTTCAATGGTATGGATTAGGCAAACTAGATTTCTCTACATATTCGAGCGATTGTTGTATAAGTGTAATTGCAAATCACTTATGAATAAAAGTTTTCATTCTTCAATATTCATTTATTCAATATTCATAAAGAATAGCATCCTAGCGGAGGTTCTGTACGAGCCGAGACCGAATTCAAAGCAGACGCGGGAATTGCGAGAATTGACGACTCCCATGAAAGAGTGGATACGGTTTGATCAACTTTAGTTTTCACTTGCATACCTTACAACTTTGCTTTGTTTTCTACTTATACTTTCTATTTCGAAGTTTATGATATGTCTATGTGTCATATTGTATATTTCGTGTTGAGTCTTTTATATTATTCAAGTTATATGCTTTTGAGTTAACTTTATGAGTGATTTTGAGGTTAACAAGATTTGTATAATAACTGGATCTGTGATTATAACACTGTTTAGTGAGCCAACATTTTTGGAATGGTAACTTGCTAAATATGGCTATGTGAGAACGACCCGTACTAAGCATAGTACTATTTTTATCCAGGTTTATATAATCGTCTTAATTCGTTTGCACTAGATTTAGAAAAAACATTTCATGTGTTGCTCTGCGATAAAAAAATTGAATATCTGAGTGTCTAGAACCGAATCTGTTAAAGTAGTCTAGTGTACATAATATCTTTGATGATTTTGCCTGTTTTCTTTGCTATACTTGTTCTTAGGGATAATCTATACCGATTTCTTCTACTCTAATATTTTTATACATTTATCTATTTATTTACCATCATATACCAACCAACCCAACAAATATAAAATTATCTATATTTTTTTTTTGTTTCGTTACTCTTGTTGGTCTTTAGAACTAGTTCCTTCCCTGTGGGTTCGATATCTTTTAAAACTACATCGCAACTATATACTTACAGTCGTCACCATTTTTCTATTTGATAAGCGGTATTGACAACACCTGTTCGTATTTTGAACTTTTATCTTATCAGTAGAAAGGTGGGGAACAAGGTTGTTGGCACCGTTACCGAATATAAACCTATCGGAACGAGTATAGTTAAAATCTTGCGAACAAGTTTTTGGCACCGTTACCTGGGAAGGCAAGTGCGTTCTAGAGATCAAATTACAGGAGAATGGGCAATTATATTTATTTGTCAATAGATTTTTTTATTTTTATTTTTTGTTTATAGTTTTAAGTGTTTATATTTTGTTATTAACATATTTTTCTTGCTTATTCATTGAGTTTTCTTTCTAGCGTGTGCATGCCAAGTACGCATAGTTCGGGAGAAAGTTTGGCATCTTTCGAAGTACAAATAGAATGATTTGAAGCATGAAAAATTATATAAATTAAAAAAGTTGAAGAATATCAAAATTTTCTTGATTTTGTGTTATTTATACTTTATTTGTATCTATACTATACTAACATTGAGTGTCAGGTATTTCAAGTTTGATGTTAGTGCATGTTTCAAGTATCACCACACAATTGAGGGTGTGAGCGTTTCTAACACAACATATATCAATTTAGAAAGGATGAGTGGTGAGTAACATTCGAAAGCAACATTACAAGTAAGTTTCGATATACATTTCAATGCAACATACACTCCCAGAGCTGGATTGGGATTTACCCCTGAACATAAAATCTACAAGAACAAGCGACCATCATTTTGCAATATGGTCAGTGTATGTACTATCGATGGGGGAAAGCAATACTTGGGGGATAGTGAGCTGGTTCTAGTAGGTGGAGAGACTGTGCCGGGATTCAAGATCTTCGGAGACATATTTGACTTCACGAAAGAGTGTATGTTGGCTTCGATTATCTAATCTATGGATGGCTCATAAGAAGTTGAGTGCCCAAAAGGGATTGGTATGGAAGAGAGAGTGTAGGTTGTGGCTCCGGAGATGGTAGTGGCTATTGCCAGGAAAAAGGGGAAGGCTAAGATGTTTGTTGAAGATGAATCTGAACCTATGGAAGATGAAGTCTAGGATGATACTGTGGATATCACCAGAGCCCTTGCATTCCTAATGAGGAAGATGGAAGGAGATGCCAAGGAGCAACTAGCTGCAACCGTAGAGGTCATCACTAAAGCCGCTACCAATGAGAAGAAAACCGTCCTTACTAAGCCCATCCTCGAAGAGCTAGCTTCTTTGATGAATGAAGACCCTTTGCTTATGGAGGAGAATGATGCTAACAATGTAATTTTTAATATTGCAAATGTTTTTTATGTTAACAATTCTGCCTAAGAGGCGTTTCAATCAATGAATCAGAACTTTGCTTACTTGTGTGATGTTTTGCCAGATGGTAGCATGCATTTTCATGATCATTCGCATAATGATTTTATGCATAACTAATTCCTCATTGCATGAAATAAATTTGAGTACAGATGAGTCACCTAAAATGGTGATGATTTCAAGTGATCTAACTCTTGAGGAAAAACGTGAGATAACAAATGTACTTAGAAAACATGTGGTAGTGTTCGCTTGGTCGTACAAAGACATGTTAGGGGTTTATAGGGAGATCACCGAGCATAGTATTCCAATCAAACCACGAGTCAAACCTGTCAAGAAAGAGCTGTGGACACTGCAAACTGAATGGGCTGAGAAGGTGAAAGTGGAAGTAGCCAAGTTTTTGGAAGTGGTAGAGTACTGTAGCTGGCTAGCCAACATCATCCCGGTTGCGAAGAAGGATGGGAATGTTTGGGTATGCATAGAATTTTGGGATTTGAATAAGGCCTAGCCGAAAGATGACTTCCCTTTGCCGCATATCAACATCTTGGTCGACAATGCTGCTAAGGCTGCTATGTACTCATTCATGGATGATTTCTCGAGGTATAGTCAGATCCTCATGGCAATCAAAGATAACATAAAAACCTCCTTCATCACCGAATGGGGGGTTTACTACTACAAGGTCATGCCTTTTGGGTTAAAGAACGTTGGGGCCACTTATCAAAGAGCTGCAATGGCCTTGCTGCATGACTTAATCCACAAGGAAGTAGAAGTGTATGTGGATGATATGCCTGTCAAGTCCTACACTCGGGAAAAGCATCCGGTAGTTCTCAATAGGTTTCTTACCCGAATAGAGAAGTATAACCACTTCCTGAACCCAAAGAAGTGCATATTTGGGGTCACCTCAGGAAAGCTATTGGGGCATATAGTGAACCAAAAAGGTATAGAAATGGACCCAGACAAAAGCCTAGCCATCAAGGAAATACCTGTGCCAAAGATGGAGAAAGAAGTGTAGTCGTTCTTGGGATCCTTGCAATATGTCAACGAGTTCATTGCCTGCTGACTACTATTTGTGAGCCAATCTTTAAGCTTCTACGCAAACAGCAACCGGTGGTATGGAATGACCAGTGCTAGATAGCGCTTGAAAGAATCAAGCAATACTTGATTAATCCTTCTATCCTGAAGCCATTGGTCCTAGGAAGCCCTTTTATTCTTTACTTAGCTGTTGAAGAATCCTCTATAGGAGCAATGCTAGTGCAAGAACACGATGATAAGAGGGAGCATGCGATATACTACATAAGCAAGAAGTTGCTAGAGTATGAGACCCACTACATAGTGGTGGAGAAGATTTACGCTGCAATGGTATAGCTGACTAAGAAGTTACGCCACAACTTCCAATCTTGTCGGGTGCAAGCGGTGGCTAAGGTCAATCCCATGAAATACTTGTGCCAATCTCCTACATTGGCACACAAACTTTCCCGATGGTTGTTGCTCCTCTCTGAATTCGACATTGAGTATATCACCAGGAAAGTCATCAAGGGCCAAGCTAATCGGGCAATGGATTCCGACTATGTGGAAAACTTTGAGTTCCCGAATGAACAATTATCCTTGGTAGAGGAAGTGAAGAAAGAGTGGACCACGAACTTCGATGGTGCAATGAATCACAAAGGGGCAGGCTTAGGCGTAGTCTTGATCATGCCTCAGAAAGAAGTCATTCCATTGTCCAAGTGCTTGGAATTCCCAGTTATGAATAATGGGGCAGAATACAAAGCTTGTCTATTCAGCTTGGAAGCGTTAAGGAAGGTGAGAGCCAAAGAAGTCTCAGTTATCGGAGATTCATCCTTAGTAATTCAGCAAGTGATCGGTAATTGGGAGATTAAGGAGGATTCACTTCACTCCTATCTAGAAGCAACCTCCGCCAAGTTCGATAAATGCGTATTCCATCATGTATTACGAGAGAGTAATCAAATGGTAGATTCCTTAGCCACTCTAGCCTCTATGTGGGAAGGGCCCCGGACCCAACCCTCAAACCTTTAGTTCTTCAATCGGCCAATGAACTTATTATTGCCAGGTATTGACAGTTGAGGAAGAATCGGATTCCGGATGCTAGTACTTCGACATAGTTCAATTCTTGAAAGATAGAATTTATCCTAAGGGGGTAACAGACTCTAAGCGCAATTCCCTCCATCGCTTAGCCATCCAATTCCGGCTTCTCGATAATGATTTATTTTTACACACCTCGGAGGCTTTATTGCTTTGTTGCTTGATTGAGAAAGAGGCTCTGCTTGTAATCAGAAAAATGCACATAGGTGATTTCAAGCCACATATGAACGGTTTAGCTCTAGTCAAGAAGATCCAACGTCAAGGGTATTATTAGACAACTATGGCCGTCGACTGCTTCACGGAGGTTAAGAAATGCCATGAATGCCAATTCTATAGAGACCTTAGCCATCTGCCTCCCTTGGATCTCCACAACTTATCTACTCCTCAGCCTTTCTCGGCGTGGGGGATCAACATAATTGGAGAGATTCAACCTTCCTCCAATAATGGCCACAGATTCATCGTAGTGGCAGGTCGATTACTTCTCTAAGTGGGTGGAAGCTGAATCCTACTCCAATATCACCTCTAAGAAAATGACCAAGTTCATAGAGAAACATATCTTCACTTGGTATGGGATTCCCCATCACATTGCCTTAGATAATGGAGTTCAATTCTAAGGGATAACGGTAGAGTGACTTGAGAAATACAGTATCGAGCATCACCGCTCCTCACCGTATAGACCACAAGCTCATGGGGAACTTAAAGTGGCTAATGGTCGTAAGGTTTTGACTCTACTTATTTTGAGGGCTTATATTTTGTAATGAATCCAAAAAACTTATTCCCCACTCTTCTACTGACAAGTTAAGAAGTTCAAATATGAACAAGTGTTGTCAATACCGCTTATCAAATAGATAAATGGTAACAACTGCAAGTATACAGTTTCGATGTAGTTTTGAAAGATATCGATCCCACAGGGAAGGAATTCGGTTCTAAAGACCAACTAGAGTAACGGGGTAAATGAAAATAGTGAATTTTTATTGGAGGGATTTTGATGATAAACAGATGAATGAATAAATGTATGAACAGACTAGAAAAGATATAAAATATAAAGATATTCCCTAAGAACAAGTTTAGCAGAGAAAAACATGTAAAATCATTGAGAGTATTTCGTACACTAGATAACTTCAACAAAATAAGGTTCTAGATGCCCTAATATTAAATAATTCACCGCGGAGTAACACATGAGATGACTTTTCTAAGTCTAAGGTAAATGAATTATGACACTTATAAGAACCTGGATAACTATATTACTATACTTAGTACAGGTCGCTCTTACATAGCCATATTTAGCAAGTTACGACTCCAAAAATGTTGGCTCACTAAACAGCGTTATAATCACAGATCCAGTGATTATACACAATCTTGTTAACCCCGAAATCACTCTTAGAGTTACCTCGAAAGTGTATAACTTGATTAATATAAATGACGCAAAACGAATTACTCATTATGACACGTAGAGAATCATAAACTTCGAAATAGAAAGTATAAGCAGAAAACAAAGTAAAGTTGAAGGTATGCAAGTGAAAGCTAAAGTTGATCAAACTGTATCCACTCTTTAATGGGAGTCATCAATTCCCATAATTCCTACGTCTACATTGAATCCGGTCTTGACTCGTACAAAATCTCTACTTGGATGCTATTCTTTGTGAATCTTGAATAAAAGAATGTTGAAGAACGAAAACTTTTATTGATAAGTTCTTTGCAATTACACTCATACAACAAATGCTCATATTTGTGTAGAAATATAGTGATAGAAATAGGAATCGAATCACTTAAACATTTTTCTTGCTAAGACTTTGAACTAGCGAAATCTATATAATTTTGACTTTCTATCTATACATACATGTCTAACATGTATCACACTATCAATCCAAATTTCTACCTCCGAAAATGGTTGAAGTTGAACCCTATTTATAGAGTATGAAGGGTTGCGTCTATCTAAATGAAGAGTCATGTCCATTGGCGAAGAGTTGCTTCACTTCATTTTGATTGGATGCAAAGATTCATCCTCATCCACAATGGAAAGTCACCTTTTCATGAGTGGTTGACTTCCAAAGGGTGTCTTTTCGGCTGGTAGTTGATGGTGGTTGATTGTTGTTATCTGGCGGTTGGTAGTTGAAAAGAGATATTTATTAACAGTTAAAAGTCGCGATTGGTTGGCAGTTTTCTATTTATCATGACCGCGAATAGATGTCACAATCGTGAAATGTTGCTTCTTCATTATTCTTCTTTACAACTTTGTCGATCTTTGACAACTTCGATCCTAAGCCAAATCATTGTATTCCACGCATCTTTTTGCACCTTTTTCACTCTTTTTCCATAGAATTCCACTTTTGTTCATTTTACTCCCAAGATTTACTTAGTTTCTACATTTGCATAAAAAACAACTATATACCACATGAAATCTTTTGTATGAAGTATAAAATGAAACAAAACCATATCACTTTATGATTGAAAATGTCATGATAATAAGTGTAATTATACACTTATCACACCCCCACACTTAACTTTTTCCTTGTCCTCAAGGTAAAAATAATAAAAGTGTATAAAATAGTATTCAAGTTCGTACCTCATTTAGTGAAAGACTATTGCAGTGAGTACCACATTCCCAAGTTGCAAAAAATTCAAGTAAAAGTTTGAAATTTCCCACAAATTAGTAATGTGCAATTTTTATAGTCCAATTGCATACCTTTGCTCTTAATGGAGAGTCAACCGAATTGCATCTTCATATAAGTATTATATGCTTACTCAAATATTTCCTTCTCTCAAGTATAGTATAAAGTATTAAGGACAAAGGGAGCACACTTTGGATAGTTTGATCTCAAGGCATTTTTAGGTAACCTAGAATGCTAAAAACACTCTTAGTGGTTGCATTTTATGCTTCATACCACTCTCCCCTTTTTTAGTGGTTGCATTTTATGCTCCATACCACTTTCTCTCATTTTTTTTCTTTTTAATCATATGTTTTTGAAGTGCAGATTCCTACTTTGCACTCATTTTTCGTGCTATGCTACTTTTCTTTTTTCACTCATTAAATGGTTGCAGTTTCTGCTCTGTACCATTCCTCACCTTTTGTATAACTCATTGGTTATCCTCTCTTTCTTTTGATTTTTCTATCTTAATACCCTCATCCTTTATTGAACACTTTCAAAGTATTATGGTTATAGTTTCCCAACACTTTAAACACACTTAATACTTATAGGACTTATTCGAGAATTGCATATAAACCTCATAGTAAGAACACTACTAGATATCACTCCACTACTAACTTATAGGTAGCATTAAACTAAAACTATATAACTTATACTAATTTATGTTGCATTGAAATATATATCGAAACTTACTTGGAATATTTCTTTTGAATCTTACTCACAACTCATTCTCGCCAAATGCGAAATGTTGTGCCAAAACGCTCACACTCTCAACGTGTGGTCATACTCGAAACATTTAGTTCAAAATATGCACTAACATCAAACTTGAAATACCTAACACTCAAAATAACCTTGGAACAAATATTAGTATAGTATAGGTATGGATAATGTATAAATAACACAAAAATCAAGAAAAATTTTCAAATTCTTCGATTTTTTTCATTTTATTTAATTTTTTTGGATTTTGGGATTTTTACAAATACCCCCTCACACTAAAGAACAAATGTCATCATTGTGGAAGACTTTATTAAAATTGAAAAACTAAAAACTAAAAACAAACAACTAGTCTAAAATTTTGAAAAAGAAAAAGAAAAGAAAAGAGTAAACCCGTTCTATTTAGAAGGAGAATCCAAGAGACTAGGAGTAAATTGACAGTTTTGTTTTCTAAAGAAAGATAATAATTTTTGAACCATCGATTTATTACTTTTCTTTAGAATCTTCATGTCCTTCTTCATTACTACAAGTCCACTTGGCAATTGTCTAATTTTTGTTGCATGCTCACCTTCCAATCTTCCAGAGCTTCATCTTCTTCTTCAATCATTGGAGCTTTTCCATGATGACGTCTAGCGATAGGATTAGATGGTCCAATGAAAGAATCTTCATGAGTAGAGATTAACTTCTTGGTGCGGTTGGAGTAGGAATAGAAAGAATATACACCATCGTTCTCTTGAAGAAGTCCGATATTCTGTAAGTATTTCCCATCCATATAACGAAAGTACTCACCTGGTTGTTGGACATAGGGGAGTTTGCTTCTTGCACCCAAGATGATGGCGGTGATAATTTCGACCGCCCCAATCTTGTTTCTCATACTTGTAGAATTCTTCTTCATCATGTCCCAAATAATATCCACGAATTCCGCTTTTTTCTTCATCAAAGCGCAAGAAAAACAAACAAATCTTTGTTTTGGACTTTGGTATTCTCTACTTGACAAAATACCAAAGTGGAAAGGTATTTGTGGAGAAGAAGAATGCACTCATCCTTAATCAGTTTATTGGAGAATTTTTAGGGTCGAAGACTCTCTTACCCGTTAAATCTTCCCGAACTTGATTTGGTTGAAAAGAATCCATCATGCTTGATGAATTTTTTATTTCTAACCCGAACCAATCATTCATCATCTCTCTTGTGACGGTGTAATGCCTACCTTGGTTGCGAAATTGAATCGCCCTCTTCCTTTTATCTTCAAAATCGAATGTCACTAGACATTCTAAAATCCAATCGCGATTTTGTGGAAATTGCATCCCCACAAATTGTCTTAAACCCAAATCAGCAAGATACATCCTCATTTGTTCATAAAAGTCCTAGAGTCTCCAAGAAAAATCATGCCGTTGATTTCCAATTTATTTAGAACTTGGAATCTCTTCCCTTCTTCAGTGATTGAATCGAAAAAGGACAACTATACTCTTGTTTGTAATTCGAGACTTCTCTTCTATTTGCGGCTACCTTAACATGAGGCATTTTGGTGTTTTGAAGTGAAGGTTGAAAAATGTTTTTGAATGTAGAAGAGTAGAGATGAATTTAGAACTTTTGTAAGCTTTGCAGAAGTTGTGGTGGCTAAGGGTTCAACCTAGACCTATTTATAGAGTTCTAAATGATCTCTAATTGGCTATAATAGTCAATAGAGCCATTATTAGCAGTTTCAGCCATCTATCACATGTTAAATCACGACCTGTAACGGTAATATTCTATCTATGTCACGAACGTGAAGGTCTGTCGTGATCGTGACTTTTCTCATGAAAGAAACATAATGTTTCACTGCAATATGTCATGGGCGCGAACTATAGTCGTGGTCACGACTTTCTTTAATTCCTTTATTTATTCAATTTTTAGACTTAGTCCTAGAAAAACTTAAAAAAACAAATATGTTAAATATAAATATTTCATTAAATATATTTAACAAATTTTTAATAAACAAACAATTGAACAAATAAAAGAAAACAAATAACAAACAATAAGAAAAACAAATTGTACAGAATTCTTAAATCTAAATGAAAAGTGAAATCTATTTAGAGGGAAGCGATTCTATCATTAGGTTAATCTTGTAGTAGGATTCCCTTAGATCTCACTCAACATCAAACATAAGAGTATGAATGTCATCGATTTTCCTATGAATCGAGATTTGTGCCTCCATAAGTTCATTCAACTTTTGACGGAGGTTGGTTGTACTACGTTCTTCCTCCCTTGCTATTTCCTATTTTCGATGTCTATCAGCTTCCACTCTATCATCCCATGATTTCTAATCATAGGTGATTTTATCAACCTCAATGCACTTGACCAAAAATCCATACTCAAAGAAAACATCTATTTTTAACTCCAGAATTTCATCTTCGTTAGTAAAGACTTCAGTGGCGTAGGGCGTTCTCCCAACTTGGCCTAATAGATTCGCCATAGTTTGATATTCGTACTCTGTTATTCTAGGGTTTTGCATGGCAGACGTGAGCATCTCCATCATAATCCCAAAAATATCAACAGGTATGCCATCCCAAATTGCATCTAACACAAATAATTCATCGGGAATGACAAGGTCGAATGATGACTTGCCAAACAACGCTCCACTTAAATAAAAGTGTAGAGCGAGCAAACATGGGTCACGAATCCACCGGCTATAGGAAAATTCATGTTTGTACTCAGTTTGGCCAGTCAAACGATTCCATGTCGGTAAGGGATCCCATCCAAGAAGCATCTTATAATAGCAATCCTTCGAAAAACCCATATACCTTTCCAGCGCCTTCATTGTTAACTTATACTCTTTCCCATGGTGGTGATAGACTAAGCAGTTCTTCTTATCGTTCTTCTAGACCAATGTGACCAACATTTCCATACAGTTGTCCACACTATTTCCCAAAGTCATATTTGAGTAAATGATAAAGTTAAGAATCCTTAGATAGTACATAACTCTGTCATAAACACCGAGGTTGATGAAGCTGTTCCTATGACTTCCTATCGTTCTTCCAGACCAATGTGACCAACATTTCCATACAATTGTCCACACTGTTTCCTAGAGTCATATTCAAGTAAATGATAAAGTTAAGAATCCTTAGATAGTACATAACTCTGTCATAAACACTAAGGTTGATGAAGCTGTTCCTTTGAACAGTAACTGCAAAACTGTTGCATTTATTGCACAAGTCGTGATCATGATTATATGTCGCAATCGTGACTTATAGAAGTTAAGAAACAGAGAGTTTATACCATGGATTCACGAGCGTGAAAGGGGGTCACGAATGCGAATAGGAAAAATAGAAGAATTTCTTCTATTTATCGATAATTCAGATGTAATAATATGACGTATCACCTCTAAAATGATTATTTCATATTCTTTTCACATCTAGGTTAGGACTGACAACCTATACAGTTTAAGAAAGAAATAAATAAAGATAATTAGAATATGTACCGTACTCCAGCAATTTAATCTCTAGAACGCACTTGCCTTTCCCGGCAACGGTGCCAAAAACTTAATCGTAAGGTTTTGACTCTACTTATTCTGAGGGCTTATATTTTGTAATGAAGCCAAAAACCTTGTTCCCCACTCTTCTACTGACAAGTTAAGAAGTTCAAATATGAACAGGTGTTGTCAATACCGCTTATCAAATAGAAAAATGTTGACCACTGCAAGTATACAGTTTCGATGTAGTTTTAAAAGATATCAATCCCACAGAGAAGTAATTCGGTTCTAAAGACCAACTAGAGTTACGGGGTAAACAAAAATAGTGAATTTTTATTGGAGGGATTTTGATGATAAACGGATGAATGAATAAATGTATGAACAGACTAGAAAAGATATAAAATATAAAGATATTCCCTAAGAACAAGTTTAGTAGAGAAAAACATGTAAAATCATCAAGAGTATTTCGTACACTAGATAACTTCAACAAATAAGGTTCTAGACACCCTAATATTCAATAATTCACCATAGAGCAACACATGAGATGACTTTTCTAAGTCTAGGGTAAACGAATTATGACACTTATAAGAACCTGGATAACTATATTACTGTGCTTAGTATGGGTCGCTCTCACATTTCCATATTTAGGAAGTTATCACTCCAAAAATGTTGGCTCATGAAACAGCATTATAATCATAGATCTAGTGACTAAACACAATCCTGTTAACCCAGAAATCACTCTTAAAGTTAAATCGAAAGCATATAACTTGATTAATAGAAATGATGCAAAAAAAATTACTCATTATGACACATAGACTTATCATAAACTTTGAAATAGAAAGTATAAGCATAAATCAAAGTAAAGTTGTAAGGTATGTAAGTGAAAGCTAAAGTTTATCAAACCGTATCCACTCTTTAATGGGAGTCGTCAATTCCCACAATTTCTACATCTACTTTGAATCCAGTCTTGACTCGTACAGAACCTCCGCCAGGATGCTATTCTTTGTGAATCTTGAATAAAAGAATGTTGAATAACAAAAAATTTTTATTGTTAAGTGCTTTACAATTACACTCATACAACAAACACTCGTATTTGTGTAGAAATATAGTGATCGAAATAGGAATCGAATCACTTAAACATTTTTCTCGCTAAGACTTTGAACTAGCAAAATCTATATAATTTCTACTTTCTATCTATACATACACATCTAACATGTATCACACTAT
>CATIWQ010108681.1:0-13719 GCA_949673415.1 Euphorbia schlechtendalii
CAATCCAATTCGAAGAAAATAATTTTAAAGCAACTCACTATGGCATTTTATCAAACACTTTGAAGGCAAAGTATAATCAACTAATTAAGACTAGCAATGCACTTCGAAGTAAAACTCTACATATAAAAATCTTAAGCTTTACAATGTTTTCAAGAGCAATGAACAATATCCCTATCCAATCCAATGGTAAAAGTAGAGCTAACGAAAATGAAAGAAAAAAATGTATTGTACCTGTGCGAAATCAAAAGATAGAACTTCCTCAGATAAGTTGGAATATTCTTCGACTTCAACCTCTTCTAGAGTCAAATACACCTTTACTGATGAATGCAAGAGCAAAAAAGGCGACAATGGATAAGAAAGAGGAAACAGTGAGCAGAGGAGGATGAGAGAAAGAGGAAACAATGAGCATAGGAGGATGAGAGAGAGAAAACGATCATAAAAGAGAAGAAAAACTAACCTGAAAGTGATTGTCATCACTGGAAATTAGAGCTCCATTTGATCTCTGCCAAAGAGAGAAGACACGGCTGCAACGTAAATTAAAAGAGATATGGTTTATTTCTCCACTATATTACGGAGTATTGCGGACGGTTGTTACGTAACAACCGTCCGCAATAACCTTCCGTAATACTATAATAAGTATTGCAGATGGTTGTTACGTAAC
Source organism: Euphorbia schlechtendalii (assembly GCA_949673415.1). Classification (NCBI taxonomy): domain Eukaryota; kingdom Viridiplantae; phylum Streptophyta; class Magnoliopsida; order Malpighiales; family Euphorbiaceae; genus Euphorbia; species Euphorbia schlechtendalii. The sequence goes on from CATIWQ010108681.1 coordinate 662, forward strand.
AACCGTTCGCAATAACCTTTGTATTACGGACGATCGTCAATTAACGACCGTCCGTAATACTATTATAAGTATTGCAGACGGTTGTTACGTAACAACCATCCGCAATAACCCTTAATTATTTACTTCGTCATTCCATCCATACTTTTACAGACGGTTTCTAGTATAACCCTTGCAAATGGTGCGTCCCAATGAGCCATTTTTGCACTAGTGAAGCAACTTATCCCAAACCTAAATCTCTGTGTCTTAGTGGGTCGTCCCTACTTTAAGCCTCACAAGACTTAATTCCTGGAAAAAGCTAATCTAGGTGGCAACTCCACACTAAGAGATGGTGGATTTGGGTTTGACCAAATCTAAAAAAATATTTTCTCCCTTTCTCTTTCAACCTTTTTTCTCCGAGTCCCCAACCCAGTGCACCTTTTTTTCAAACACCCCGGTGGACTGCGCCTCTCATCTCCGTGCGCTCTCGGCCCACTACTTCGTGTTGCCCGCTCACACCCACACCAAATCGTTATCCCGTTACCTTAGATAAGCAGCACCCCACCGGAAGTCTGACAAACCTGCCAAAAAACTGCCCGACCAGCCGGAGCACCACCATCTCGCCGAAAATAGCTTATCTTACCGAAAAAGATGCGGTTTCACCGGAAAAGCTTTTTTGATGGATTTTTTTTCATTTTCTAGTTACCTATGACAAAGTTGCCTTACTGGAAAAATTTTATTGACGGATATTTTACGTTTTCTCGTTGCCTATGACTAAGTTGCCCGCGATGCCCCTTCGGGTTACAATTTATTCATTACCTTACGAGAGCAATAAAATATTGATTTCTTTGTCAGAAAATTTCGATGATGAAATTCTCATTGCCTCGATGATGTTCGCTTATCTTCTCAACTTTGCACACAGTAGTGTGGGTGATGTCCTTGCTTGACTTTTTGACATTGCTTTCTTCATTTGAAAAAGCGGTGTCATTTGTTTGGTGGTGTTGTCGCTCAGCGTAAGTGGTGGTGCGTGAGTGGTGATTCGGTCACCAAGGTTGGCAAGCTCCATGCTCGCGGATCGAATTGTCCACCTTGAGACTACTTAGTTGCAGTTCGATTTACTTTGCCTCAATGAAGTTCGTTATTCTTCCCCCCCTTTGCACATAGCGGTGCGGGTGATGTCCTTACTCGACGTTTCGACATTGCTTTCTTCATTTGAAAATGCGGTGTCATTAGTTTGGTGGGGTTGTTGCTCAGCGTACGCGACGGTGCATGAGTGGTAATTCGGTCATCAAGGTTAGCAGGCTCCATGCTCGCGTATCGAACTCTCCACCTTGAGACCACTCAGTTACGGCCCTATTTACGTTACTTCAATGATGTTCCATTTTCTTCTCTACATTGCACACAATGATGTGGGTGATGTCCTTACTCGACGTTTCGACATTGCTTTCTTCATTTAAAAAAGTGGTGTCGTTTGATTGGTGGGGTTGTTGCTAAGCATTTATGGTGGTGCATGAGTGGTGATTTAGTTGTAAAGGTTGGCATGCTCTATGCTTGTGCATCAAATTATCTACATTGAGACCACTTAGTTGTGGCCCAATTTACGTTGCCTCGATGATGTTCATTTTTCTTGTTTACTTCGCACACAGTAGTGTTGGTGATGTCTTTTCTTGACATTTCGACATTGCATTCTTCATTTGAAAAAGTGGCTTCATTCATTTGGTGGGGTTGTTGCATAGCATACGCGGTGGTGCATGAGTGGTGATTCGATCATCAAGGTTAGCAGGCTCCATGCTCGCGCATCGAACTATTCACCTTGAGACCTTTTAGTTACGACCCCAAGGCATACTACTCTTGGGTATGAATTGTTCCTGTGTTGCATACCCCTATAGTGGTATTCGATGTTGTTTCTCTTGATAAATTCATCTAATGCCTCTTCGGTGACATGATAGAACACATGGTATCTCCAGTGTGCTCGGCGTGCTGTTTCGGTTGCTTTGGCACTCGGGATGATGCTTGTGGTCTCGGATGTAGAATATTATGCAAGCAGAGGGATTTAATTTCCTCAATGTTCTCTTAGTACCTTGAAAAAGTGACCGTCACTCTTGTATTATAACCTTTGGTTCCCAAAATTACGGTCACCCAAGGCCTTGTGTGGATGTCGATGGTATGGAGGAATTCTACTTGGTTGATCCTGCCAGTAGTCATATGCTTATCTCAAAGATTAAGCCATGCATGTGTAAGTATGAACTAATTCAGATTGTGAAACTGCGAATGGCTCTTTAAATCAGTTATAGTTTGTTTAATGCTACCTGCTACTCGGATAATCGTAGTAATTCTAGTGCTAATAAGTGCAACAAACCCTGACTTGTGGAAGGGATGCACTTATTAGATAAAAGGTCGACGCGGGCTCTGGTCGTTGCTCTGATGATTCATGATAACTCGACAGATCTCACGGCCATCGTGTCGGTGATGCATCATTCAAATTTCTACCCTATCAACATTCGATGGTAGGATAGAGGCCTACCATGGTGGTGACGGGTGACGGAGAATTAGGATTCAATTCCGAAGAGGGAGCCTGAGAAACGGCTACCACATCCGAGGAAGGTAGCAGGCATGCAAATTACCCAATCCTGACATGGGGAGGTAGTGACAATAAATAACAATACTAAGCTCTTCGAGTCTGGTAATTGGAATGAGTACAATCTAAATCCCTTAACGAGGATCCATTGGAGGGCAAGTCTGGTGCTAGCAACTGCTGTAATTCCAGCTCTAATAGCGTATATTTAAGTTCTTGCAGTTAAAAAGCTCGTAAATGGACCTTGGGTTGGGTCGATCGGTCCGCCTTTTGGTGTGCACTTGTCAGCTCGTCCCTTCTGCTGGTGATGCACTCCTGGCCTTAATTGGCCAGGTAGGGCCTCTGGTGCTATTACTTTGAAGAAATTAGAGTGCTCAAAGCAAGCCTAATGTTTGCCACTTTTCCACTGATAAGTTTAACAACTTAATGGTTCCAAAAGCTTGTTCGTGAGACTTGGCTGTACTCATTTAGTAAGGCTTAACCTCAATAATAATGCAAAAAACTTGTTCACGAATCATGTAGGTGTTGTCAATACCCCTTATCATATAGAAAAATGACGATAATTGCAAGTATATAGTTGCGATGTAATTTTAAAAGATTCGAACCCACAGGGAAGGAACCAGGTCTAAAGATCAACAAGGAAAGACAAAGTAAAAGAAATTTAAAATAGTTTTGAGATTTTTGGATATGAAGATTAGAATGAAAAGTTGAGTAAACATAGATGTGATAGATGAAAGACTCTAAATATATAGATTTTCACGATGAATAAGTATAGCAGAGAAAACATGCAAGTTCAACAAACATGCTATGACGCACTAGACTAATCTAACAAACTCGGTTTAACACACTCAGATTTTCAATGATTCGCCGCAGAGCAACACATGAAATAACTTTTCTAATCTTAGCTCAAACAAGATAAGACTATTATATAAACCTGGACAACGTCAATACTATGCTTAGTACGGGTTACTCTCACATAGCCACATTTAGCAAGTTACCATTCAAAAAATGTTAGCTCACTAAACAGCTTTATATCACAAATCCAGTGATTATACACGATATTGTTAACCCCGAAACTACTCTTAAAATTAACGCCAACGAATATAACTTGATTAACATAAATGACTTAGCACGAATTACGCATTATGACACATAGACATATCATAAACTTCAAAATAGAAAGTATAAGTAGAAAGAAAAGCAAAGTTGTAAGGTATGCAAGGGAAAGCTAAAGTTGATCAAACCGTATCCACTCTTTAATGGGAGTCGTCAATTCCTACAATTCCTACGTCTGCTTTGAATTCGATCTCGGCTCGTACAGAACCTCCGCTAGGATGCTATTCCTTCCGAATATCAAATAAACGAATATTGAAGAATGAAAAATTTTATTGATAAGTGATTTGCAAGTACACTTATACAACAATCTCTCGAGAATATAGAGAAATCTGGTGATTGAAACAAGGATTCGAATCACTTAAACATTTTCTCGCTAACACTTAAGAACGTAGCGAACTCTCTATCTATACACACTATATCTCTCTCTAATTGCACTCTAATATTCTCCTCTCTATCTCTCTGCATTAAATTATAAGTTTTGGAGCCCTATTTATAGAGTTCGAAGGGTTGCGTCTATCCAAATGAAGAGTTGCGTCCATTGGTGAAAGATTGCATCTCTTCATTGTGATTGGTTGAAAAGCTTTGATATAATCCCTAATGGATAAGCACCTTTTCATGATTGGTTTACTCCTAATAGGCGTCTGTTCATTGGTAGTTGATGGCGATTGATCATGCTTATCTAGCGGTTGTTGGTTAAGATGATAATACCAGAAAACCATCCAAGTCGTGACCATTATATACATGTCAAGACCGTGAATCTTTGATTGGCAGACTTCTGTTTCTGAAGGGAACAAGTCACGACCGCAAATGATTATCGCGACCGTGAATTGAGTTTTACTCAGAAATCTTCTTGTAATTTCACCATAGCTTTGATCCTAAGCCAAATCTTTAAGTTCCACGCATCTTTTTGCACCTTTTTCACTCTTTTTTCATAGAATTCCACTTTAGCCCATTTTACTCCCAAGATTTACCTAGCATCTGCATTTGCATCAAAAACAACTATATACCACGTGAAATCTTTTATATGAAGTGTAAAAATGACTAAAACTATAATGTTTAATGTGTGAAATTAATGTGATAATAAGTGTAACTACACACTTATCACCCAGTTAAAGGAAGGATACATTAAAGGAGACAGAACAAAGCATATTTCACCAAAATTTTTCTTCACTCGTGATCTTGAAAGAAATGGTGAAATCGGTATTCAACAAATCCGCTCTTGCAACAATTTAGCAGATTTATTTTCCAAGGATTTACCTTCCTCAACTTTCAAGAAACTGGTTTATAGCATCGGAATGCGTTGTCTTAAGGATCTTCAGTCGACTTGCAAATAGGGGGAGTAAACACTATACTCTTTTTCCCTTAACTAAGGTTTTTGTCCCACTAGGTTTTTCCTTGGTAAGGTTTTTGTCCCACTAGGTTTTTCCTTGGTAAGGTTTTTAACGAGGCAGTGTCCCATTCGCAAAATTTAAGCATCAAGGGGGAGTGTTGAATTATTGATGCTTTCGGCCGCTGTCCACTATGCATTACTATGCAATGCTATGAGCGGGACCCTATGTTTCTTTATTATTTATGGTTGTGCCATTGAGTTTTCCTATAAATAGGATTCAATTTTTTTTTATTAATTACACCTCAGAGATAAGAAATAAAATCTCTTTCATATTCTCTCTATGTTTCTCTTCTTATAGCTATAATATTCTTGCAATCATATTTTATTTCCAACAGTTGTTACTTTTTTGCAGTTTTTTATGGACTATTTCGTACCAATGTACATGTGGATATTGATAATGTTTTGGAGTAAAATGAAGACAGTATCGAAGGGTATACGTACAAAGTAGGACATTAAACAACATTGTTCTTGTATTATTTTCTTATTTATCTTGTTATTAATTTTGATTTTCGTATAAGTTTTTTGATGATTTTTTTTGTGTTATATTATTTTATTCATTGTCTAATGTCACTTTTCTTAGTAATTACTTTTACGGTAATATTTAATGAAACAATGATTATACCATTAACCAAATGATATGTATGTTGATATGTATGGGTTTGGACATTGTTGTATGGTTGTAATTGTATAATGTGTTTAGTTCATTTTGAAAATATGTATGAGTTTGGCTACTATTGTATGATTATGTTTGTATAATGTTTATAATAATTTTTTTGTTTCTTGGTTAAATGTACCTGTTAATGCACAGCAGTAGAAGAATGCACATATATGCACCTAACAAAAATCTTAAAAATCAAGATTAACAACCATATTTGAAAATTCTATAAAAAACAATAGTAGTTCAATGTGCAACATCAGTTCAATTCACGATTAACAATCAATTCTCTCAATAGAACATTCCATACAACTGTTACATTTCAAAGCATATAAATTAATAAAATTACAATATTGTATTTTATCATGGCAAATTTACATTTGAATGTTGTGTCCTGGTGGTCTTTCTTGCAGATTGTCTGGTCCTCATCTTCCTCTTGTTCAAATTTGTCCATAAAGAAATTAAATGATACAAAATGTAAGCTTCAAACTCATGCAATCAATCTTGACAAATTGATGATAATCCATACAATTAATAACTATAAAACTATACAAACTATATATTATTATCATTTTATCATCTAAATTCCAATTATAGTAACGGTAAATCATACAGTATATATAACCATACAATTTTTAATTGCAAACTATACAAACTTTTCCCATTCAAAGTTAATGCTTCCATATACAAGAAACTATGCAATTTTACACATCATTCATAAATCTATACGGATATACATATGGTAAATTCACAACCATATAAAATATGCACGGTCACAATAAACCGTTTACCTAAACCCTCGATTCAAATTCCATTTAAATTAGTTTACAAACCCCATCCATATACACTATACAATTCCAAAATAACACTTATACATCTGTAACGTATACACAACCTTGTTAAACCATGCGAATATAAATATTGATATTCACGACCATATAACTTATACACATGTACAAAAAACCATTTTCTTAAACCTTAGATTCAAATTCCTAAATCTATACAAATATACATATAGCAAACTCATAACCATATAAAATATGCACAGCTATAACAAGCCCCAACCATATACACCATACATTTTCAAAATAACAATTTTAAATAATCCAAAAACTTATACCTAGGCAACTTATACACAACCACATAACCTATACACATGTACAAAAACCGTTTTCATAAACCCTAGATTCAAATTCTGATTAAACATCTTAATCGAACCCCAACCATACAAACCATACACTTTCTAGAAAACCATATTTAGAATCAAAATCATGGTCTGAATTTTTACCACAATCAATGGGAATCCCAACCATGTAAACCATATACTTTCCAAAAAAGCCATTTGAATAGATTAAGTACCTAAGAAACCCTAAAAAGTATAATATGACAATGGGAATCTATTGAATGAGTTTCAAGCCCATATACACCATACACTTTCGAAATAATCTCAAAATAGAAAACTTACTTTCTAGAAGAAATCTCTGATTGGTTTTTAATCTCCCGTCATCGTTTATGTTGTTGCTGCAGATCCTTTTTTTCAATTTTGTTGAATAAATGATGATTTGATGTAAATTCGAGTTCAAGAAGGGTGGAACCAACTACAAGTTTTCCTATTTTGCAGCTTTTCCGTCGTCTGCAGATTCCTTGTTGCAGATTAGTGGAATCGAGTTCAAGATTCCTTTTTCTTAGGTAAATGATGATGGAGAAACGAGGTTGAAGAAGGTTGGAACCGATTAGAAGTGTTCTTGTTTTGCATATCATTGTGTCCTATATGGAATATGCCGCAAATCGCGAGTTGATTAATTAGTAGAGATACGGTAGTTAATTAGAGGGAGACATGTAAATTTAAAAAAAAGGTATTTTGTTAATTAATTTATCCAATTGGGGTATTTTATTAATTGCATGGATGCAAGCATGTAACTGATATCTCATATGGGATATTTATATAAAAATCTCTAAAGAAAATATTATTTAATTCAGCTTAACCACCTTTTTGGTCCATGTGATGTAATCAGTTCATTCTTTTGTTCCATCTGCTATCAACGTTAATTTTTTTATCCCTGTGGTATCAATTCTGCTACCTAAGTAGTCATTTTCTTAACGGAGACGTCTCGTAAGATCCACCTTGACATTAATTTAATGATGTGTCATATAGTTTTAAAATAGAAAAAATCTTAATTTTAGGATTAAAACAAAATAAGTGATATTCAAATATATGAAAACAAAATCTCAATATCCCGCTCTTCTCCCTCACTCCTTTGATTTTTTTTTTCAACCCAATCACTAAGATTTCCAAACTAGGAGAATTCGCCAAAATCATTGACTACAATCAAAGTGTTTATAATGTCTACGATATTCTTCTTTTTCTCCTTTGCTGTTGAGTTGGCTCTCTTTATGAATTCAGTAGCGAGCTACGTAGATGTGCTCAAAAGCTTATGTTGTCGAGTTCAAGCGACATTGAAACGAATGGAAGTAGATTTTGAGAGTGTAGAAGTCATGCTTGAATAGCTTAAAGCTTTTGAATCCAAACCAAATAAATTAGAGATAAACATTTTATGTATTTTAAGGATTAGAAGGTGCGAATTGCTAGAGTTGAGAAGTAGTTTTGAGAATTCCAGCGTCAATGTATTGTAGAAGGCTATTAAACAATTGTTCACAAGTTTGTGGCAACCAAACTTCCCCTCTTACTATGATTTTGTTCAACGAATTTAGACCACAAGTCAACGATCAAACTTCCTCTTTTTTTTTAATTTTGTCAGACTATTTTATTCGACAAGTTAAAAAATTTTATGCTTACATTTGAAAAAGAAATCAATTCTCTGTAGCAATGGGATTCTTTCTTTTATTAAATTAATTGAACTTATTCTCTGGTTTTAATCCAAAATTCTTTAACAATTTTTTCCAATTTAAAATTTTATCCACGTCATTAATGTATGCCAATGTGGATCTTATGTGGCGTCTCCATAAAAAAAATAACTAGTTTGGTAACATAATTAATACGACAAGGACGATGAACTAGTTATTGCACAGTGATTAAAAAGGTGGTTATGCCGATTTAATTTTAGTAAAATTGAGATTCGCCATTATGGGTGGAGCATACAATATATAAGGCATTGATGTTAAAAAAATTTGTCATTTTCTTTATTTATTTTTATATAGTATATCCATGTTAATTTTTTAGGAAAAATATATAGTTCTCGCAATTTAAATTTTACATGTTTTATATGGTATTATTTTTATCTTTTGTCAGCAATATATAAATTTAAATCTAAAGATGAATTATTCCGGGATGTAGCTCACATTGTATACCATACTACTAAGATTTCTATTACACAACGATCGGCCTCGCATTTCCATTTTTATAAATTTTATTTAATTCTATTTTACTATGGTTACTTTATTATGTTTAAAAATAATCGACAATTTACTTTCCATCTTCATTGGAAATATAAAAGTTTTTGCACGAAACAATTGTAAACTCTATCCAAATTAATATTAACTATGTTTTATAATTATCAAAATGTGAATTAATTTTTTAAAATTTGAGAAGTTGCGAAATTGGAACAAATTATATTAATTGTGTCATCAACGAGAATGAAATCTAAAATTTTCAATTTAAAAATTTTTCATCTTATAAATATAGTATTTTATATCTTCAGACATTAATTAAGAAAATAAATATTACTTTTCTCTATATCACAAAAAAATATATAAATTTTTTAATGATATCAATTTCACCTTTTTCTTTAACTGAAAATCGTGTTGTTTTATGATAAATAAAACTTGAATTTTTTTTTTTTAAATAACACGCATGGACATGTTGCTCAAATGGTAGAGCATAATTTAAGTATTTAACGCTTAATATAAGGAACTATGATTAACGTCGATATAAATTCTATTCATTTACTTTATTTACTTTTTTATTTCAAATAATAATCATCATTCTACCTTTTTTATCGGTAAAATTTTAAGTGTTCTAGCATATAATTTTTAAAGCTTCATTAAAATAAAAATTAACAAATTATCGAATAAACAAATTAGTAGTTATAAAAAAAATGAGATTTAGAAGAATTGTAGAGCACATAATAAATATTGTGTTAGCATCGTGATAAAAGAAACTGAAAATTCGTTTCTACATTAATTTCTTGGAAAAAAAATAAATAGTTACTTTATCACAAATTGAAATGTATTATAAACGGCTTGAACGATATTTCCACTTTGACGCCGTTTACGGCCAACCTCATGATTTTAAAACGCGTAATTCAAATTAAGGCATTCAAGACCCTTTTTATATACAAGCTCGGTGGATCCTTTGAGAGCGATGTGGGATATTCATTCCTCACACACCTCCTCATCGTAATCGTATTGATAACATGTTGTAAATATGCTAGAACATAAAATGAATAAAAAGAAAATAACAGTATGTAAATCTTTCTCTTTTTCGAGGAATAGAATCTTTTGCTCCAATAGGTCTATAACGTTTTCACTGTGAACTTAATTCTTTTACTGTAGTACTCAATGGATGTTCTACAGGGACATTTAAACGAGCAGGACATTAGCAGCTGGAATATATGATTTTGTGACCTTTTGAGTGTCTATAAAAACATGTGGGAGCTTATTTGCTGCATTTTGCAAATGTGTTATTCTTTGAACTTCAAGTTCACATCGATTTGTCCGTGTATCAAAAGAGAATAATGTTGGTGTATACCAACTAATTTCTTGCTCTTTTGGCCTTTTTTCTTTATCTTCCCCCAATGGCGGAAAGATAGATTCATCAAATTGACAATCTAAGAATCTTGCTTGAAAAAAATCACCAATTAAAGGTTCAAGGTATCTAATAATAGAAGGAGAATCATACCCGAAATAGATACCTAATTAAACGACATTGAGGACCCATCTTAGTTCGTTGAGGAGGAGATATAGGGACATACACACCACAACCAAAAATTCTAAGATGGGATATATTAGGTTGTTAATCAAAAATAAGTTGAAAATGAGAAAATTTATGATATGCACTTGATCGGATATGAACTAAAGTTGTTGCATGATTAATAGCATGTCCCCAAGAATTAATTGTAAACACTTAATAAAATATTCAGCTAAACCATTTTGAGTATGTACATGTGGAACAGAATGCTCAACATTAATCCCAATTGACATACAAAAATCATAAAATAATTTTCAAGTAAATTCACCTGCATTATCAAGGCGAACATTTTTTTAATTTGATGATTTGGAAAATTTGATCTTAGCTTTATAATTTGACCAAGAAACTTAGCAAAAGCAGCATTGCGAGATGAAAGCAAACACACATGAGACCATCTAGTCTAAGCATCAATTAAAACCATGAAATATTTAAATGGTTCACAAGGTGGATGAATAGGCTCACGTATATCCCCATGTATTCTTTCTAAGAACATGGGAGCTCCAAAGGTAATTTAGATAAAGAATGTCTCACAATCAATTTACCTTGAGCACAAGAGCTACAAAAATAATCATTTGATAATAGGATTTTATGATCATTTAGTCCATGTCCATTTGTATTGCCAATAATAGGTTGTATCATAGTTGAACCGGGTGACCAAGACGATTATGCCCAAGTATAAATCTTTTAGGGTTAGAGCACTTCCGGTGTTCATAATTTGATTCAACCATTTTTAATCGTGTAAAGTACAATCTCGTTGATAAACTTGGAAGTTTTTCCAATATGAACTTTTGGTTCAAATTAAAGGATATAATACATAAATCTTCAATATCTACTTCATTCATGGTTTCAATAAGATATGCATTTTGTCGAATATCCTTAAAACTTAGTAGAATTCTTCGAAACTTACTTGAATATAACGCATCATTAATACATAATTTTGTTCCATTTTGTAGCAAATAATGTGCTCTTCCGGAGCCTTCAATTACATTTGTGGAACCCGATATTATCCTAACATTAATTTCGACTAATGTTAATTGTGTAAAATACTTTTTATTATGAAGAATTGTATGGGTAGTCCCACTATCCATTAAGCACATGTTGTTCTCCATAATATTAAAAAAAGTTTGCATTATCTAAAAAAATAATAAAGAAAGTAAATATACATAGTAAAATAAATCATTACATAAAATATAAAATTTATTATTAAAAACATATAAATACCTTATTAGAGATAACATTATTATTGATAAAAATTCAAACAAACCCACCTTCAAACCATTATTAAGATAATAAAACATAACATTTATTCTTGAAATATAAACTAAATTTATGGTTGAACATTTCATCTTTCTCCTCAAAAAAATCACTTGTATCAAAATTGATGGGAAGAGGTTCAAAATTATCACCAAAATCCATTGGCTTATAAAAATTTGCTTCAACATTCTTGCCTATTTCAAAATTATTATCAAAATCAATTGGCTCATAAAAATTTGCTCAACAATCTTTTCTTTTTTCTTCAAAGAAGCTTTGTATAGATCAACAAGATGTTTTGGAGTACGACATACGCATGACCAGTGCCCTGAACTTCCACATCTAAAACAAATATTGTCATGGTTTTATTTCACCTTCTTAGAGTTCTCATCATTATGGACCTGTTTAGTATTATGAAAATGTGGTGATGAATTAGCTCTATTCCTACCACCATGACGTCCTCTACCGCCCATCTAACACCACAACCTCTCATTCCATGGCCCCCTCCATTTTTTTGATAGTATATCACATTCACTTCAAGGAATGGACTAGCACCAGTTGGACGAGATTGGTGGTTTTTCATCAAGAGCTCATTGTTTTGTTCAACCACAAGCAAACAAGAAATTAGTTCAGAATATTTTTAAAATCCATGCTGTGAGAGCACATTTGAGGCATGAAAAGTGGAATATGTTTTTTTCCAACATATCCGCATCAGAAATTTTTTCTCCATATAATTTCAATTGAGAACTAATTTTGAATATAGCTGAGTTATACTCGCTTACAGATTTAAAATCTCGCAATCTCAAATGAATCCATTCATACCTAGCTCTTGGGAGGACCAGAGTTTTTTGGTGTTCAAATCCTTCATTCAGGTCATTCCAAAGAACTAACAATAAGATACTCAGTTTTCAATTCTTCATGTAAATGATGCCTAAGAAAAATCATTGCTTCTGAACGATCCTGCAGGGATGCTTCATTTTCTTCTTTAATAGAATCTCCAAGATTCATGGCATTCAAATGAATTTCAGCATCAAGAACTCATGACAAATCATTTTTACCAGAAATGTCAAGAGCTACAAATTCTAGTTTGGTGAGATTTGACATTATCACTACATAGAAAAATAAAACTTGCAACAAGGTAAATGAAATATCATTTAAACATATATAT
>CATIWQ010108744.1:0-12303 GCA_949673415.1 Euphorbia schlechtendalii
TATTTATAGGTGGAATTTTTCCAGCACCATTTAATAGTACCATTTAAATGATATTATTTCCATTTTTCATTATGTATTTGGATCATATTGTAGTACTATTCAAGTACCATTTTTATTTCCTATCTACATTTATTTATTTCCTTTTTAATTATATCTTTTCCATTTCTTTTATTTCCTTTTCTTTATATTTTCTTTTTCATTTTTTTTATTTTTTTTCCTTTTATATATATATATATATATATATATATATATATATATATATATATATATATATATATATATATATATATATTCTTATAAAAAAACAATTTAATTAAATTATTCTAAACCCTTAAACTTTATTTAGGTCCTCAAAATATTTTAAGCCTTTAAGTTTTCACATAAGGCTTTTAAATATTTTTTTACGATCCTAAATATTTATTTAGGGCCTGAAATATTTATTTTTTTACGAGGAGAACTCCCATTTGAAGATCATCGGACGGTCGAAAATTATGTGATCCAAGGATAAAAAATCCTGAAAAGCCGTCATCATCGAACTCGCGAGCTGGTACAAAATCCCGTGCTCATAGTACCTAAAATGTGGTTGAGTGGTAGTTAGAAAGAAATGTACTGTTTGTAATCTCATTTACTCGCTGTAATGGCTTCTCCACCTAAGGAAGGAAAGAAATCACTAGTGCATTAAATCTCAAAAAGGAATCCGAGGACTAGAGGTAAGCTCGGTGCTGAACCAAGATATAATCTCAAGTGTTAACTTTCTTAAACCTTGTTGCTGTCTTTATAGTGTCTTTGCTCATTCATCATCTCTATGTATATAAGTTTTTCTTGAAAAACCAATCCAAGCGGAATAAAATACTCAACATAGATTAAAGATAAACTAGTTCAACTAGGCTGAGTAGTTTATAATTTTTAGACCTGCTTGCAGCATACGTTACTCAACAAACATCTAAAAACTAAACTTGGAAACAATTTTTATAAATCTTAAAATGGATCAAGTAATCGCATTCACCCCTTTAACTACTAATCAAGTAATCGCATATACCAATGCCCAGTAGTTGAAGATGGGTCGAATCTCACCAATAATATAAATCCCTCACACCGAGAATAGCCAAAGAGTTGAGAGATTGTGGAAATCTGATGGAGGCAAATGACTAATGTCCCCATAGATTTGACATTCACAACATTTTTTCATCTCGAACATGTAATCGGCTATCAAGGTGGTCCAAAAATAACCCTGTTGTTGAATTTTCTTTGCTAAGGCCAAGCTATTCATGTGAGGGCCATAGTCTCCCCCATGTGAGGGCCAAGCCATTCATGTGAGAGATTGAAAAGATCATCACCAATAATCTATAAAGAGAAAATCGCTTTAAATCTGTTACCCTTAGAGGGAATTCCCTATTTTGAATCAATCAGACTATATCTTGATTCTAAAATTTCTCATTTATGATAATGGTGGCCTATATGGAGCGATAATAGAAGGGATCTTTGGATGATTGAAGGACCACGAGCCTGATGGGTTGGGATTGAGGACCTTCCCACATGGAGGCTAAGGTATCTATAGAATCAACCATCTGATTCTCATTCTGGAGCACATGTCGAAATAGACACTTTTTGAATTATGCAGCCAACTTGCATAGTACATCAAGATATGGCTAACGAAAGTCTTTGTTGATTTCCCAATCCCTTATAACTTGCTAAATGACTAGGTAGAATCACAAATGATAGTGACTTCTGATACACCAGCATTTCTTCATAGCTTGAATACCAAAAAGGTACGCCTCATATTCTGCCCCACTATTGGTGATCAGAAATGCAAGACATTTATAGAGTAGGATGACTTTGTTTTGTGGCATTATCAACCCCGAGACTTGCCCCTCAACGGTTTATAGCTCCGTCAAATATCATAGTCCACTCTTCGTTCACAGATTCAATGATTGCTAGCTGCTCATCTAGAAAATCCAAGTTCTCAACATAATCCGAGTTTAGGGCTTGATTAGCGAAGAATTCTACGATGGCTCTACCCTTAATTACTTTCTTTATGATATATTCAATATCAAATTATGAAAGAAAAAGTAATCAGTGAGAGAGCTTGCCGGTTAAAGTCTAAGATTGGTATATATACTTCATATAGTGGATCTAAGCCACATCTTGAATTTGGTAGGACTAGAATTAGTACCTAAGCTTCTTAGTGAGCCAAACCATAGTCGTGCAAGTCTTCTCAACAACTATATATTAGCTTTCATATACGAGAAACTTCTTGCTTAGATAATACACTACCTGCTCATGCTTATCATCTTGCTCTTAAATAAGCATTACGCTATTGAAGACTCCTCGATAGCCAAATAAAGGATGAGAGGTTTTTTAAGAGTGGGTGGCTTTAGGATTGGTGGATTGATCAAATAATTCTTGATTCTATTAACGGCTAACTAACATTGATCATTCTAGATGATAGGTTTCTACTTCGTCGATAACTTAGATTGGCTCACAAATAGTAGTCAATCGAGCTATGAAGCGGTTGACATATTAAAGCCACCCTAGATACGATATCACTTCCTATTCTATTCTGGGAGCTAGCATGTCATGGATAGCCTTTATCTTATCCAGATCCATCTCTATCCCCCTTTGACTCACAATGTGCCCTGGTAGTTTGGTAGATGTCACACCAAAGACACATTTCTTCAAATTGAGGCATAAGTTATACTTCTCTATCCTTATGAGCAAATGGTCTAGCAGCTCAAGATTTTCTTCTTTGGTTGCAAACTTGATAAGCATGTCATCAACATAGACTTTAAACTCCTTAGGGATCATGTTATGAAGCAAAGCTATTACAACCCACTGGTAGGTTGTGTAAGCATTTTTCAACCCAAAAGGCATGACTTTGTAGTGGTACACACCCCATTTGGTTATGAAAGTTGTTTTGACCTTATGAATAATATCCATGAGAATCTCATTATAGTCTGAGAATCCATCCGTGAAGGAGTACATTAAGGCCCTAGCTGTGCTGTCTATCAACACATCAATATGGGGTAACGGGAAGTCATCCTTTAGCAACACCTTTTTCAGATCTCTAAATTCCACACAGACTCTTACTTTCCCATCCTTCTTAGCCATGCGAACAATGTTTGCTATCCATGTCAGATATTCAACGATCTCGAGGAACTTAGCTTCTAGCTGCTTTGCTACTTTTGCCTAAACCTTATTTGCTAACTCTAGATGCAGCCTACATAGTATCTATTCACTAGCTTAAATTTCGAATCAATCGAAATTCGTTGCTCTGTGATCTCTCTATCGATGTCTGACATGTCTTCGTATGACCAGGCAAAAGTGCTTACGTGACGCCTAAGCACATTTTCAATCTCTCTTCTTTTTTTCACCAGGGTTTAAATTATTGGATTTAGTTACCATTTTAGACAATTTATTTGTACCCAAGTTAATTTCATGCAAAAAATTCATCATGTATGCTAAAAAAAATTACATGTAGACTCATATGAATGCATGGCGTCGTTAGGCGAATCATCAAACAAGTAAGCAAAGTCTTACATATAGAGTTTACTAAAAATAAAAAATTACATCATTATATCTTCCCCCATAAACGAAGGGTCTTCCTTGGTGATGGAAGAAGTAGTTGTAATAGGAGTAGTAGAGGTAGGGATGATCAAAGTAGGGATTTTGCCTGAGAGATCGATAAAAAGGAGTTGTGACAATCAAGATTTCATCAACAAGGGTAGTGAGGATGACAATACAAGTAGTGGTAATCATAGAAGCAAAGGTGTGGATGACCAGAGCAGGATTAACATTGAAGATAGCGGTAACATAAATATTGCTTGAGGTGGAACCCTCGGAAACTATCCAAGATTGGCCCTTATAATTTATAGGTTCAAATTAGCCCTTGTGTAGAGCTTGGCCGCAGTTGTGAACATTGCCCATGTCGTGAAAAGTAGGCTTCTTATTATCATTGTGTTAGTGATGAGGAGCGAAACCAAATCCTACTTAGGGTATGAGGAACTCAAGCTCTATAGCTCCCATGATTCCTTGGTGATGTTTACCTAAACCTTTCTCAAGGGCATGGCCATGGTGCTTTATCATCTTGCCCACATTCTTCGGGGATTGATCATACTTAGATGATACCTTCTTCTTGGCTTGGGGAGGTGGACTGTTGACAGTGCTTGGCTTCAAAGAAGGAGCCTAGAACTTATTTTCCTCAATCAATTTATGAATATCCCTAAGTAGGGTTTCACAATAATTTGTGATGGCCCATCGCCACATGATAAATGCAGAAGTTCTTCCATTCATTAACATTTGGTTGGGAAAATGGCTTTAAGTTGTCCATGATCCTAAGCTCTCGAAGCTTAGCGAATATTTGAGTTAAAGGCACGACATAAGGGGAGATATCAGGTTTATCTTCTTATGGAGTTCGGGTAACGCTCACATCGATAAGTTGTGCAACTTGGATCGTAGCTTGTTTTGTTTTTGGAAAAGAAGCAGATGTTGCCCCTTTAGTAGTCATCTTGGAACCTATCTTTCCATGGCTCAAGTTGGAGGTTTGCTCAATACCGAGAACTCTTTCCAATTTCCCATCCTTAATGAGCACATCATTGTAGCTGGAATACTCATTAATCCCCCAATCATACTTTGTAAAATGGAAATGCTTCATCAATTTGCTTTGTGATCATCTTTAAGAAATCAAGTCTCTCCTTTAGGGGGACTTGCAGGGCCATCCATCTTCATAATAAGATTTGAAGCTCTGCTTGCATTTGTTTGACTGTTTTTAGATCGTGCATCGTAGTCTTATAATTCTTGATGTGAGTTCTAGGATCTCCTTCTCCCTTGTACTTCATCAATTCTTTCATTGCAAAATTGTCAGGGATTCAATCTTCATCCCTTACAAAATTAGTCCGTTGAGTCAGGAATAGGATTATCTTAAGATGTAAAAAATTTGATGCCATAGATTTTCCATTTTGGGGGAGAGTCCTTGAGGAGTAGGTTCCTCCACCCCCTGGGTAAATATCTCATGATTCTGAGTCTCAATAGCTATCGTGAGAAATAGAGGAGGCTGGACATGAGTTGTGCCTCTCGATGAGATTAGAAACTGCGGAGCCGTTTATTGTTCGCCACTTTTCTACTGATAAGTTTAATAAATAATGGTTCCAAAATCTCATGAACTATTAGCTAATAACTACGTCAAAAACTTGTTCACAAATAAATGTAGGTGTTGTCAATACCTCTTATCACATAGAAAAATGATGATAACTGCAAGTATACAGTTGCGATGTAGTTTTAAAAGATATCGAACCCACGGGGAAGGAACCAGGTCTAAAGATATGGAAGGGAAAGATAAAAATAAGGAAATAAAAATAGAATTAATATTTTTGGGTAGGAAGTTAGAATGAAAAGTTGAGCAGATATAGATGTGATAGATTAGAGACACTAAATAAATAGATTTTCACTACAGACAAGTATAGCAAAGAAAACATATAAGATCAATGAAAATGTTACGACACACTAGACTAATCTAACAAACCGGTTCAACAAACTCAAATGTTCAATAATTCGTCACAAAGCAACACATTAAATAACTTTTCTAAACCTAGCGCAAACGAGATAAGACTATTATATAAACCTGGATAACATCAATACTATGCTTAGTACAGGTCGCTCTCACATAGCCACATTTAGCAAGTTACCATTCTAAAAATGTTGGCTCACTAAACAGCGTTATATCACAGATCCAATGATTATACACGATATTGTTAACCCTGAAACTACTCTTAAAATTAATGCCAACGCATATAACTTGATTAACATAAAAGGCTTAGCACGAAATAGACATTATGACACATAGACATATCATAAACTTCGAAATAGAAAGTATAAGTAGAAAGCAAAGCAAAGTTGTAAGGTATGCAAGTGAAAGCTAAAGTTGATTAAATCGTATCCACTCTTTAATGGGAGTCATCAATTCTCGCAATTCCTACGTGTGCTTTGAATTCGGTCTTGGCCCATACAGAACCTCCACTAGGATGCTATTCTTTATGAATATCGAACAAACGAATATTGAAGAATGAAAACTTTTATTGATAAGTGATTTACAAGTACACTTATACAATAATCGCTCGAGAATATAGAGAAATCTAGTGATCGAAACAAGGATTCGAATCACTTAAACATTTTCTCGCTAACACTTAAGAACGTAGCTAATCTAACTATACACACACTATATCTCCCTCTAATTTGCACTCTAATGCTTTCCTCTCTAGTGTTCCACACTATCCACATGAAATTGTTGAGGATTTGGAGCCCTATTTATAGAGTTTTAAGGGTTGCGTCTATCCAAATGAAGAGTCACATCCATTGGTGAAAGATTGCATCTCTTCAATCTGATTGGTTGAGAGGCTTTGATTCAATCCGTAATGGATAGGAACCTTTTCATGATTGGTTGACTCCTGATAAGTTTCTATTCGTTGGTGGTTGATGGCGATTGATGGTGGTTGGTCATGCTTATCTGGAGGTTGGTAGTTAAGAAGATAATACCAGAAAACCGTCCATGTCACGACCGCGATGTAAATGTCGTGACTATGAATCTTTGTTGGTGGACTTCGATTTTTGAAGTGAACAGGTCACGACCGCGAGGTATTGTCGCGACCGTGAATTGAGTTTTCTT
Organism: Euphorbia schlechtendalii; assembly: GCA_949673415.1. Classification (NCBI taxonomy): domain Eukaryota; kingdom Viridiplantae; phylum Streptophyta; class Magnoliopsida; order Malpighiales; family Euphorbiaceae; genus Euphorbia; species Euphorbia schlechtendalii. Next base: position 6,659 of record CATIWQ010108744.1, read on the forward strand.
CAGAAATCTCCTTGTAACTTCACTGATCTTCGACAGCTTCAATCCTAAGCCAAATCTTTAAGTTCTACACATCCTTTTGCACCTTTTTTACTCTTTTTTCATAGAATTCCACTTTGGCTCATTTTACTCCCAAGATTTAACTAGTATCTGCATTTGCATCAAAAACAACTACATACCACGTGAAATCTTTTATGTGAAGTATAAAAATGACTAAAACTATGGTGTTTATTGTATTAAATTTATATGATAATAAGTGTAGTTATAAACTTATCACCAACCTTCTGTGCCAATGCCACAAGTTATCCTTCTTAGACACAAGACAAAGATTAGTGGAGCCCAGGGGTAAATCAATCATATACAGATTATTGATTCTAGGAGTAAAGAGTATAGTAGAATCAATCTTACAATCAATAACTGAGCAACCTGCTAAGTTGAACTCAACCTTCCTACTTTTGTCACACAGCTGGGCCATGCTGACCAAGTTGAACTTGAGTCCTTTGACCAAAGAAACCTCTTCGATTGAAGGAGAGACACCAACAATTCCACAGCCCACAATCTTGCCTTTTTAGTTATCTCTAAAATGGACACTTCCATTTCCTTTACGCTCCAATGAATTGACTTTTACCTCCCTTCATATGCCTTGAGCATCCGCTATCCAAATATCACATTCTAGTGTCATTATCGAATCTAAGGCTCACCTATAAAACAATCATGTTTTCTTAGGTACCCATGCTTTCGAGCTAGGTCCTCCCTTGTTAGTAGTGCTTAAGTTACTCAAGTCGTACTCGTCATAATAACCATTTTTATGACTAGAGAACTATATCATGTCTAGCTTTGCCACAGAAGCCACACACCACTTTTGCTAGGGGTTGGCTCACTTTCTTCTTTTTAGAGGAATTCTTCCTCTTGAAATTACGAGTTTGGTTACTAGAAGGTTGACTATTGGTTGGAGGAGGAACCTGTTTCTCCTTCAAAGCTGTTATCTTGACAGTGAACTCATCTAATTACTTAGTGAGTTTGTTATTGTGGCATTCATGATACTCAGCTCTTTCTTGAAGAAAGAGGATATCAAGAGATAAGGAAGCTATGGTGTCTTCTTGGTCTTCACTTCTCCTCACTAGCTCCTTGATGTTTTTCCCTGACTTATTAGTTAGTTTCATAACATCAAAGAGTACTTGGGTGAACTCTTCAATGGACAAAGGGATTTCAAGATGTACCTCAATTTGAGGAGATCTCCCTCTAGTGTGCTCAGCTTTAGAGTAAGTAGCGGATTTGTCGCTCTTAGACCCAGATGCTTAGCTCTCGCCCCTTTGATTCTCTATCGCCATTAAGTAGAGGTTGGTGGAATCTATTGCTTCCTCATCAGATGATGAAGACTTTTCAAAATTGCTTTAGGTAGCAGCATGTGCCTCATTCTTCTTAGTGAACCTCATTCTTATCCTTCTTCATGAAGCATTTGAAATGCCCGGTCAGAAGGGCCATTTGCTCATCAGAATCGTAGTTGGTGGATTCGACAAAGGAATCTCTCCTTTCCTTTACTCCTTTTGGAGTCATTGGTATATTTCCTCGGGGACATTTACTAAGTTAGCAATGTGCCTAATAGCTCATTATAGATGTAGGTCTTTAGTTCATGAGCCTCCTTAATCGCGTTTTTCTTGGCATCCCATTCTAAGGTAAGAGTGTGGAGAATCTTCTTCACCAACTCTTCCTTGGTGAATTCCTTGCCTAATCTCTTCAACTCATTAATAATATTAATGAACTTGGTATTCATGGCCTGAATACCCTCACTAGCGCCCATCTAGAACATCTCATACTCTCTCACCATGAGATTGATCTTCGACTCCTTGACCTTATTAGTCCCCTCGTAGGTAATCTCCAGCTTCTTCCAGATTTCCTGTGCTATCTTGCAATCTGAAACCCTATTAAACTCTATAAAATCTAGCGCATAGTGTAAGTAATTGATGGTTACGGCATTCTCTTTGATAAGCCTTAAGTTAGCATCATCATAATCCTCTAGGTCAACTGGAACACATTCTCCATTCCTAATTATGGTGAGATGTCTGGGGCCAAGCTCTATAGCGAGCCATGCTTGCATGCTGTAATATTGGATGAAGTTTTTCATGTGTTTTTTCTAAAATGTGTAATAATTACCATCGAACAATGGTGGCCTAATTACAAACATTCCTTCTTTAAGGAGAACTGTCTGCATTGAGTCGAAACTGAAACTGTTAAAATCCATTTCGGATCTTTAACTCAAAGACAATTAGTCTAAAAGCTGAGCACTACTCTGATACCACTTGTTGGTCCTAAATAGCTTAATGTAACAGTAGAGGGGGGTGAATGCATTTCTTGGTTAAGATTTATCAAATTCTTTTACCAAGTTCAGTTTTTAGATGCGTGTTGAGTGAAACTGCGTTGTGCTGAGTCTAAAATCTATAAACTGCATGGCACAATTTATCTTCAATCACTACTGAGTACTTTACTCAGCTCAGATTGGTTTTTCAAATGAAACTTAGTAAATAGAGAGAATGATGAATGAGACACACATAGTAAAGATAAGCGAGTAAGGTTAGAATGATTATACCTGAGATTTATCCTAGTTCGACCCCTAGCCTACCTCCAGTCCCCAGATTCTTTTCCAAGCTTTAATTTACTATTGTTTCTTTCCTTCCTTGGGTAGAGAAGCCTTTACAGTGGGTAGACGAGATTACAGAAAGTACCTTCCTTTTTAACTACCTCTTAAACACAGTTTAGGTACCTTTTCTAAACTGTCACTCAGATTTCTTTAATAGAAATTACGAACTAAGGATTTCTACTTATAGAATATCCATTTATAATGATAAATCTTTAAGTTCTATCTCTCTATTATAAATAGATATGAATAATTTGTGTTTGATTGATTTCTTGATTTGGAATTTCTGAAAGTTGTGATTGATTGAAAAGAGTTTAAGCTCTTTAAGAAATTCGAGGTGATTCACCACTTTTGAACACCTACTCCATTCTTCTATTTATACTTTGAAGGTCTTTGAAGTAGTTATTGCAACTTCTCATCCTGATAGTTCTTCAATTTTTCTTTTCAAATCTTTCGAATTTGCTCATTTGAAATAAATTCTAGGATGTTTAAAGACAGAATTTCGAATGTTGAAACGCAAAATTAATCCGTTAATCTTGATGCATTCAAAACTCATTTCCTTCAAGCTATCCATTCTGATAGAGAGGCCTGCGAGATGTAACAAGGAATTCTATGAATCGTTGACTTGTTGACATTGCAAAGATACACGAGGATACTAAGAAACGCCGCTTGTCAGAGGATTCCTTTTACCTTAGACTTTAGTGAGGATTCTCCAACATTCCGTACTAACACCTTTTCGTTGTGAGGACCACTTAAATATCTTCTTTAATTTCAGTGTCTTTTCTGCTGAAAAGCATCAAAGAGAATATTATATCTCTCACAGTAACTGTTAAATGCACATGTGTCATTTAATTCTCTAAGTGTCTAATAGACTCAGCTTTACTGAGTCTATATCTTTATAAACTATGTAATACTAGGTTGACTCAGCTTTTCTTACGTAAGCCATAACTTAATTAACCTACTTAGTAAATTGAGTTGTTTTTCTTTAAACAAACTCAAGTAAACTTGATTAATTAAGAGTCTAATACGAATTCAATTAATTTCACTATCCTAGTCAGTTTGTTATTTCCAAAATTTTTAAGTACTGTGAAGTACTATTACCTTGGGTTCAACAGCTTTGGTGAGACTAGAAAAGGCTTATTCTCTAGCTTTACTGTAAGGATATCAGGGTGTCCTTGGATGGTGTACATGCTGGTGTAGAATTTATGCATGACCTTCTTAATCGGCGGGCCTTCCAAAGATAAAAACTATCTAAGATTTTATTCCTTGATGATTCATGTTAGGAACTCATTCTTGAATAGATTGTAGGTATCTACGGTGTTAACCAGCCCAAATTGCCTCTCATTTACCCACCCCCCCCCACCATTTATTTAGGTTAAAAATGGTGCATTCTATAAGCACTATCTTCCATGTCAAACCAGTGTTGTTAACTAAGTTTCTTTAAGACTTCTTCTGCAGAGTGAACTGGTATTCATTGGGTGAAGGTTGTTCAACATTGTTTTGACTCACCATTATGTTATAGATTTGGAAAGAAATTTGAACTTTAGAGAATTAGGGATTTTCATAAAAGAGCGATTAGAATTCTTATAAGCGTAAAACTCTATCTCCTGCATAAGTCCTCTTTTATATTTCTTCAAATTTGTAACAGCTAACGTTTCTCTTCCACAAGCAAAGATCAAAGTAAATGATGAGATTGAACAAATATTGAACCAATTTAGTAAATAGTAGTGCTTTGATCACAACGTTTAAGATTCAATTTTTTTTAATAAAAATTAAAAATACCGTGAGAAACAAAACAAATTAATTTAACAATACAACAGGCTGCTTTAACAACTTCTCCTTAAAATTACGTTTGTAGATTGTTATCACTCAGCATGGATCTTTCCATCTCAACTATAGTTATGTTCTTCCAATCTACTACCCCATTTTGTTTAAGAGTATTAAGTTATGGTCAACACCATACACTAAACAAAATTGTTCTAAATGAAAGTTCTCGATTTCACACCCAAGATCACCTCAAATTCTACTGACTTTAATTCTTGGCTCATTCATTATCCAATTATTGAGCTAGACAAAAGACTCAAAGGTTTCATATTTTCTACTGAGCAAGATTACATAAGTGAATCTCATGAAGACATCAACTACAATAAGAGAAAATCTCTTTCCACACAAGCTCATAAGCAAAACAAGGATCAAAGAGATCAAAGTGTAGGAGCTCCAATGGTCTCTTAGTTACTACATTGTTAATTGATCTAAATGATTTTCTAAACTGCTTACTAAGTTGAAATGCTGAGCAAAGTTTATCTTTTTCAAAGCTGATACTAGGTAAACCTCAACTGGTAGCTTTTTTAGCCAGTTTGGATAGAATGTTCATATAATTATGACCCAAACTTTTGTGCCAAAGCCATCAACTTTCCTCCTTATATTCAATACAAACATTAGTGGAGCCAGGGGATAAGTAAATCATATAAACATTATTAACTCTAGTAGAATAGAGAACAGTTATATCAGTTTTATAGTCAATTACTAAGCATCATGCTAAGTAAAAAATAACATTTATACCATTGTCACAAAGCTAGACTATGTTCCACTTTTCAACTGATAAGTTTAATAACTTGTTTGCAAGATTTAACTACACTCGTTTTGAAAGGCTTATCCTCAATAATAGTGCCAAAAACTTGCTCATGTAAAATACAGGTGTTATCAGTACCTCTTATCAAATAGAAAAATGATGATAACTGCAAGTATACAGTTGCGATGTAGTTTTAAAAGATATCGAACCCATAGGGAAGGAACCAAGTCTAAGGATCGACAAGGGAAAACAGAGTAAATAAAATAAAAATAGAATGGAGGTTTTGGATAGGAAGATTAAAATGAAAAATGAGTAAATATAGATGTGGAAGACTAGAGAATCTAAATATAGAGATTTTCCCTACGAACAAGTATAGTAGAGAAAACATGCAAGTTCAACAAAGATGTTACGATTCACTAAACTAATCTAACAAACTCGATT
>CATIWQ010108751.1:0-13913 GCA_949673415.1 Euphorbia schlechtendalii
AAGCCTAAAAGTTAACATTGCAACATCACAGAAAGCCTCCTAAAACAACGGAGCAATTTTTGAGACATCCCTGAATTTCAATTAAACTTATTTATTTATCATGTTTTAATTTTTGATTGAAGGGGCAAAAATTTTTACTTCACATAAACTCAATCAAATAATTAAAACAGTCATCATAAAATGTATTAGCATTATACTTTTCTCTGAGTTGTCATAAGAAACAAGTCAACATCCTGCTAAAGTCACCTTTGAAACAGATTCAGGCACCTATCTCCAATCATCACAAGGGGTACACTATGACCACAACCGAAGAATGAAACGGTTGCTGACCACTGAAGGGACGCCGCAGATAGAAACGGTTGACCCGCCCACAAGGGGCACCAAGTACCTAAGAGATTCTGAAGAAAGAAACAGACAACCCTATGAAGACACAACGCTAGAAAGGAAGGCCTATATTATCACCAATTGGGAACAAGAAGTCACCAACCACACCGGTTAGGTATTCTCTCTATCCCTCTGCTCATTTCATTTGATCACACTGGTTATATAACCAATAATTATCACACGAGGGTAGTTGTGAGCACAGAATTTTTTACCAGCTCACACGTTCAATTATGATGGCTTTTCAGGATTTCTATCCTTGAATCACACAATTTTTTACCATTCCATGATCTTCATATGGGAGTCTTCCTCGTTTTTGAATTCAAAAGAACTTTTCTAATCAAATTATTTAATTTTTTCCTTTAATTTAGAAATTAATTAAAAATTATGAAAATACACAAAAAAATTCGAAAATGCCATAGAAAACCAGATCCGGAACCTGCCTCTCCAATATTTAGTGAGGTAAACCTTGGCAGAAAGTCTGGTGAGGTTCACCAGCCTCTGGCGAGGCAAGCCTCGCCAGTCTGTTTGGCGACCTCACCAAACTCATCGGCGAGGTTGCCAAATTTTCTTTCCTTTTTTTTATTTCTAGGATTTTTCATGTGAATAGTTAGACCTTTTTAGATTTCTTCTAAAATTCTTCAAAGACATACGGATCCAAAACACGTTTAGATCCCAAATTCTAATTATTTTTTAATCATTCTTCTTTCATCTACTTTGCTTCAAATATCCTCAGATATTCTCGGGTCTAAAACAAATTTAGAACCCGAGTCTTATTATCTTTTGGATAAATAAACACTTATTTTTCAATTAAACCACAACTAAATCAAAATGAACGTGGAACACTCCCGGGGATCGAACGGATACGCCGAAGTGTATTCAAGCTGAAATGGTAAGACTTTGCGTTCCTAGAATTACGGATTCTGTTCTCTTATCTGCTTCATCTTTTTCTATTTTATATGTGGACCTAGGAATTATTTTATTTATTATATTGTAATTGTTGTAATAATTCTCTTCATCTCAATTTTCTATTTTATTTATTTAGTAAAGATATGTACTAGAATACCCCCACGAAGGGAATACAAATTATTCCCAAATAACAAGTCTCACATTTTTGCCATGCGATCATTTTCATTAATAAAATTGACCAACACACGTGTAAATAAAAATGAACTATTTTTATTTAAAAATAACAACTTTAACTCGTCGATGTTTTAATTAAGCCACATGGGCCTTCTCAAAATCAAATCGAACATATGTGCCATGTCTCGTGCTAACCTTTGTGGATGTAGGTTAGATGTATGCCTAGGATTTATTTTCCTTCAGGTATTGCAATTTCATCTCTTTTGGGAAATGTAATTAATAGATTAGGTGGGCGGTTGCATCCCCCAAAGTTTTGTAATTTTGTAATCTTTACCTTTCCACATTTACTTTCCGCATTTACTTATTGCTTTGTGAATGGATTAATTATTTGTCTATATGTGAATCATGCATATAAACTCAAAAAATGACCTAAGTACGAATGTGGATAATTAAGAAAATCCGGTTTTCTATAGATGTAATATAATATGATCACATAAGAAATAAGCAACTTATCCCGGACTAAAATCTCTATGCCTTAGTGGGCCATCCCCTGACGTTAAGCCTCACAGGACTTTAATTCCTGGAAAGAGCTAATCTAGGTGGCGACTCCACACTTAGAGATGGCGGATTCAGGTTTAACAAATTTGAAAATGTTTTCGCTTTCTCTAGCAAACCTTCCGAGTCCCCTGACCCAGTACCTTTTCCAAACACCCCGGTGGACCGCACCTCTCATCTCTACGCGCTCTCGGCCCATCTCTCCGTGTCGTCTACTCACATCAATCTTGATACGTAATGGCCGAGTGGTGTTCTTCATGAACAAGTGTAATTCTAGGATAGCTATGGCTATTACATGAGCTAACACTTAATCCGAGCTCAATAAACTGGATGGTACTTAACCTGATGGAAGGAGTGTATTGTATTGGTTACTACTGCAGAATCGGATCAAGTCACAAGCATGTAACTTTCCAATTATTGGGGGATCATACACCTTTGCTAGAAAGCCCATTTGATTGTCTAGAGCTATCGGGTTCCATATCGATCTGGAACACTGAGCCTAAAGGTTCTCGGATGGGAAGCCAAGTTTAGTTTAATCTCTAGCGGCTCAATAGTTTGGGATCTTATAATGTCACACACTTTGGATGTTTATCAAACTAAGTAAAGAACATATAGACTAGGTCTATACCGAGAATATCTGGTTGTCGAATTCAATAGAAGATTTATTTATTGGTTAGATCGAATTAATAATTAAAGGGAATAAAGAGAAAAGAGAAAAAAATTGCACAGAGCGTACCAATGGATTTTTTCCTGTTGCGAGCCGGCCACAAACGAACATGGGTTATTTGAAGTGGGGCCTGGGTAGCAAGCCCGCTAGCTGAAAAGTTCACGAGCCACTAGCGGGCGTGGTAAGCCCACTCGCACTATATGCAGTAAGTCCGTAGCGCTGCCCATGGCAGTGCTCTTGCAAGCTTACAACACAAGCATGCTAGGCTAGGCGGGCTGCTTGCAAGCTTGGGCTTGCGGTAGCAAGGCATGCCAGCAAGTTTTTGCTTTGTAGTTGGACTCGCGGGTTAGCCCGCGGGTCTTAGTGACCCGCGCGGCTAATACGCTAACTAGGATGGGATAATCCCATCCCACTTTGTGTTTGAGGGGGAGTCAAACACTCCTCCTTTTTCCCTATATATAGGCCTCCCCTCTCTCATTATTCAACACACACTTTAGCTCATCTTTTCCCTCTAAGTTTGACATCTCTCTTTGTTCGTTGTGCGAGATCCTCCACGAGTTTCTCTAAGCAAATGAAGAATTCTTTTGAAGGGTCTTTCTAAAGTGAGCCTTCTTGGTTTATTTTTGGGTTGTTCTTCGAGCGCTTTAGCAGTTGTTGTTTGCTAACGGGTTCTTCCTCAATGATGTTTTGGTCGGTGAAGATCCGTGTGGATCAATCGTAGAGGCTCTCCTAGTTTGGAAGCTTGTGCTAACAAAGTTCTACCGAATTGCTCTAAGGGAACACCATCACCCAAAGAGAGAAAGCACGGATCAACTGGTAATGCTCTAAACTTAGATGCTAGGTTTCTTTTATAAGCTTTATAAACCTAAAAGCATCTATGGAACACTTTAACATAGATTATATCAATCATGGCATGCTTAGGAGATCCTTAGGTTAATTTTACGTTTTGAAATTCCACCTTGCAACGTTTACTTGTTCATTTTACCATCATGATTAACCACCAGGTCATTGCCTAAAGAATCTAAAGTTAGCTCGAGGCAACACAAACAACATTCAAAATTACCTACGTTGGTACTTTGGATCTAACAGCGGGATGAAAAGCCAAACAAAACTTATGTTTACCCCTTCTAGTTATTTGGATCTAACAACATAATACTATTGTTCTACGAATGAACTCCTCTGTAAAACATGAACAATTCTGGATAAAGACAAGTGCATTTCTAGAAAAAAGCACACACATTTTTTAGAAATTTAAGCGAAGACATTTCGCACAAAAATCGCCAGAACACACCTCTAAAAAATCGCACGCTACCCTCTCAATTAGGCATTAACATCCTATCAATAACTACATTCAAAGCATAAAAGGTACAAATGCAATGCCCCCTTTTTCTGGAACAACCTAATAGAACACCCACCTTTTAACAATGATAATTAAAGAAGAAATAGAGAGAAACATGTCATCAATAGATTAAACTAGAAAGTAATAATCATTCAAGCATTTCCAAAATAGAAAACAACAATAGAAAGCTAAATTCAAGAAAAGAAGAGGAACATCACTATATCAAATTTCATAGAAAATCCCATAGCAAACAAGTCGATTAAGAAAGGGAAAGCAAACTTAATTGTTAAGAAGATAAGATTTGATTGGGAGAAGTAAGAAACGGAAGTGAGCAGTAGAGCTTGATTCTTCAAAATAGCCAGAGAAGAAAGTGAAACTTGAAAGTTGGTAAAGTGGAGGAGAGAGAAAGATAACCCTTTAAATAAGAAGAAATGATAACTGAATAGGCACTCTTCCTATGTGTATCACGTGAATTGATCCTATACCCCACCTTTAAAATTAAAAAGTCAAAAATATTTCAGAAGGGCGCTCAATCCTACATGCCCAAAAAGGAAACCCTCGAGCGTGCTTTGCACATTTCCTAAAGCCTCACGTGATAACAAATTCGCCTGAACTAGGCGGACACAAACGAGTCAAGCTCCTAGAAGAAGCCTTGCAAAGATTATGGGGGGCCTTTTGATAACATAGTCAAATATGGCTAGGCGCGTTCCTACCACTCTAGGCGGATCCCATCCGCCCAAAATGAGGAAGAGACCAAGTCTTCCCTTATCTCACTAAGAGGAAGGGCCTAGGCGGCTTCCAAGATGAGTCGGCTTCTGGACCACCCCCAACGCATAAAGGTAGAGAGTCCAAGATAGACTCTAAATCTACAGAGAGTATTCATAACTAGAACTCTCACCAGAGATAAGCTTTATCTTATCAATAGGATAAAGATCCACTCAAACTAGGACTCTAGTTGATTCACACTTTGAATCAAACTAGGGACTTTTAAAGATTATAAAAGGACCATTCAAGTCACTAGAAAATGTATATATTCTAGATACTAAAAAACACTCCTTACCTCCTCACTTAAATCTGATCTAACTTAAGCATTGGAGAGGCTACATCGGTCATACGACTAGTCCCTCATAGCGATGGTTTTGGTCTTGCAGGAACCTCATGACCATGTTAAAGAAGAGCATAAGGAGTCAATATCAGCTAGAGAATTTATGCGTGGAACCATGTTTCAGACTAATTCTTCACTTAGGAATCAAAGAGGCTACGACAGTCACACGGCTAGTCCCCCCTTAGCAATGCCTTATTTTGTAGATTCTGACCATTATCTAAGGAGGTCTCAAGGATCATCTTTCTATGAAGATTAACTCATGCAACACATGATATTCACTAATCTTTAAGTGGTGCGGTGAGCATGGACAAAATGATTTATTTTGCACAAGACTTTTGTTCAGCGAATTAACACAAAATCTCATTCAATGAAGAATAGAGAAATCCCCGATGGTGGCACAAGTCAGGGAATGACATCTTCGATTTCTTCGCTAATGATGGTTTCCACATCCTCAACGATATACTCATACACCACCACTCCCTCAACCAACCTTAATACATCTCCATCTAGCTCTAATAGCGTTAGCTTTTTCAAGAATGTGGTCAAGTATCAACTATCACCTGAGGATCAGCATCACCTTGGTGGAATCCCTTTGGGTTACTCCACAGCAACACAAACACTACCATGGCAGAGCATATGGTTAGCGGATCGTATTTCAGAAACATAAGTAACTACTACACAAAGATTTATCCACCTGTTGTAAACCATCACCACTCGACAAGTGCTCATGCATTATTTGTTTCCTCTAACTCATTGCAAGGAACATCCGGAAGTAGCTCAGCATCCTTGGTAACCGGCTCAACACCGGAAGAGTAAAGTGTTGGTTAATTAAGGCATTTAATGAACATGCGAACTAGCATGGAGGAATTTTTAAAACTTAAGATTAACCCTAAAGGATCTCCTAAGAATAGCATGATTGACATAATCTTAATTGAAATGTTCATAGACGCTTTAGGTTTATAAAACTTATTAAAAGAAACATAACATCTAAGTTTAGGGCATTAATAGTTGATTTATGCCTTCCTTTGGTGTGGTACAGCAATCCCTTAGAATAATCAAATAGCACTCCGTTAGCACAAGCCTCCAAACCAGAACAACCTCTATAATAAGTTCACATGGACCCCACGAACCAAAACCTCATGTAGAGGGAGAACTCGTTGGTTAACAAGCGGTTGCTAGACCACCTGTAAACAAACCCAAAAATATAACTAAGAAGGCTCTTTCCAAAATAGGAATAAGCCTTAAAAATAATTTTAACGAATGCTACAGAAACTTGTGAAGGATCTTACAAAAACTCGTAAGAAAAAGGAGTCAAAACAAGCTGAGTTGAAGTGAGAAACAAAGGAGGAGGAGAAGGAGGCTATATATAGGGTGAAGGGAGCAACATGCCCCACCTACACATGGGTTACCCATGCGCAAAGCCTAGATGGGAAGGTTGTATGAAGCCGTAATGGAAGCCCATGCAGGCTGCTAGTGAGCCTGCAGCCCACCAACATGCGCTAGCGCATGCTGGTAGCCGACAAGCACTTTTCCGGTATTCGTGAGGCTGTCACGTAGGCCCTCTCCCCTGAACAAACAGTGTTCGTAAGGCCCACTTGCAATAGGAAAAATTCCCTTGTTCCACACTATATTTTTCCTCAATTCCTCCTTTTCAATATTATTTGGTCCACTAATTAATAGTCCATCCAAAACGTGTTTGACTCTCCCTTTTTATTCTTGGTATAGACCCTGTCTATAAGTTCTATATTTAGTCTGGTGAAGGCTTAATATGTGTGACCTCATAGGATACCAAAGTATAGAGCTGCTAGAGGTTAACCTAAAATTGGCTTCACATCCGGGAACCTTTAGGCTTAGTGTTCCAAACCAATGTGAAACTTGATAAATCTAGACGATCAAATGGGCTTTCTAGCAAAGGCGTATGATCCCTCGATACTTGAAATGTCACGTGCTTGTGACTTGATTTGGTTTTGCCATAATGACTAATATAACACACTCCTTCCATCAAGTTAAGTACCATCTAGTTTATTGAGCTTGGATTAAGTGTTAGCTCATATAATAGCTGTAGTTATCTTGGAATTAGACTTGTTCACAAAGAACACCACTCACCTTTATGTACTAAGATTGACTAGAAACCCATTCTATCAATCTCATACTCTGATCAGAGGTTTATGAGTGTATCACTTCAACAAGAGGCCTTAAGGTATAAATCCCATTATATCACTATATCAGGAGCTATGGATCCCTTCTTAACTACTCAACTTACAAACGACCGATCATCACTATACCCGTATTATCTTGATCACCAAGGTATGAATAAGTATGACCCAAAGTATAACAACTCCCGTACACGGTAACTAGTATCTCAGGTTTGAGGATATTTGTACTGCTACAATAATAAGATGTGATACTAACAATGGATATAGTTATTTCATATTGTCTATCTTATAGCAGTCTCTGATGTATTACCCGAATACATTCATGTGTTGACTAAAGGTACCACCTTCAGCTCATGAGTTCAGCTGCTTAGATTCAATTCAAAGAGTAAGCCTACCTACTAGTCTATCTGCTTCATTAATGTCCAGTCTTAATGAAACTATGAATATGGATATTTACACTTTTCATAGTAACATGTGTGTGTAGTTCTCACTCCACATAGCTCCCCCACTATGTCCTTGCACTTTCACGCTATGAAATAGACACAAACTTTGCCTTATTATAATAATGAATATATATACATACATAATAGCAGATATGTAACACCAGTGACATAAATAAATGGAAACAGTCATCAATATATAACAAAGAAGCCTTATTATTAATAAAAAAATAATTTGAAACTGTTTGTACGTTAGTGACTAATAAAGACATAATGCCCTATTGCCTCTAGGACATATATCATGTCTAACATAAAGCACGCCATCTTGGGAAGAATTGATGGGCATAATAAAGTGTCCAACACCTCAACAAGAGATTACTTAGCATGGAGGCTATGGATACACTCGATTTGGACATGGAGGGTGAACGTATCACCTGGCATATCATCATTCCTAGTAATACAATGGCAAACCATCCCCTCTACCTCTTCATATTGCACCATCACCTCTGAGCAAAGAAAAGAGTTGCACTGATAACTTATAGTTCATTAAGATGTTCAAAGTAGGGCTCAACCACTTTGCTTTCACATTGCATGAGCCTTTTTGCTGACAGCTTCTTACTCTTCGTTCACTATTACTTAATCCATATGTCAAGATCCATCACTTTAAAAACTATAGTGGCGACACGGACCTCCAAACGCACATCAGGACCTATAAAACAATGTATAAGGTACACGTCTTGAAAGCCCATGTGTGTCATTAATTCCAAAATACACTCATGTGGCCAGATACTTACATGTTTGACACATTACCTGTCAATTCTATTAACACTTAGGAGGAACTTCAACATACATTTTGACCTAGTTCATTGGCTCTATTCGGTGGGAACCACCTCTCACATAATATATGATGTGATGCAGACATCTAATGAGTCACTATGAGCGTACATCAAGCCCTTCAACAAGGCTTGCTTCATGTGTGAAACGTAAACTTCAAAACTGTAAAGGAAGCAATTATAAGAGGCATACTAAATGAGTGGTTGCATGTAGAAATTATGTAGAGGAACCCAATTGATCTACAACAAATGATGAATATTTCTAAAGGGATATTGAAATTGATGAATTGCATCACCCAAAGGAAAATCAGTCATTCGATCATCTTCTGAGGTATGAAGACCATAATAAAAAAGGGGAAGGGGTAGTAGTTCAAAAGACTACATTACCCTAATATCGGGAAATAGACTAACTCTAAACGCCCCTTTGAGAAATATTTTGGCTACCATACAGAAGAGCAATGACAAAAGAATCATGTGTGATTCAAGAATCACAACCGAGTTATAGCAAGGGCAAGACATGAGTAAGTACTACGAGTTCTACAAAGCTAAAGGCCACCACATAGATGATTGCCATGTGCTAGTAGACGAGGTGCATCAATTGATTAAAAAAGCAAAGTTTTATTAGTTCGTAAATGGCATCACTAAGAGGTCATCAAGGGATGAAAGAAGGGATAAGGGTGATGAAAACCCCAAAAATATATGAAATGAGTAATCTTGATGATTGGCGGAGGCCCTAATTCATAAGCTTCCCCAGAAAGATCAAAGCATGCGGAGCTAGATGTAGGAAACAAGGCTATAGGGTATTCCTTCTCCAAATATAGCATGGTTAGAACCCCAATACCAAATCTAATAGTGTTAGAAACAATCATTAAAGGTGTTGAACCCAAGTTAATAGTACTTCATCGTACTTAAAATGTTTTGGAAATAACAAACTAATTATGATAGTGATATTAATTAAATACTAAGTAGACGCTTAATTAAATAAGTTAAGCTTGAGTTTGTTTAAGGAAAACAACTCAGTTTACTAAGTTAATTAAGTTAGGGCTTAGAGTAAGAAAAGTTGAGTGAAGTTGAGTATTACATAGTTTGTATGATATAGACTCAGCGAAGCTAAGTAGCTTTTATTTCATAGAAGCTAAGTAGCTTTTATTTCATAAAAGTTGAATTATTTTGACACTTAGGAAATTTACATGACTCACGTGCGTTTAAGTCTGTCCGTAAGAGATGAAATATTCTATTAGCGATTTTTCAGGTAAAAAGGTGTTGAAATTAAAAGGGATATTCAAGTGGTCCTCACAATGAAAAGGTATCGGTACAGAATGTTGGAGGTTTCTCGCTATACTCCATGGAAAAAGGTATCTTTTGACATGCATCATTTTCTAGTGTTTCTGCACTCCTTTACAACATCAGCAATCAGAAAAATCACAAGTCTCCATGTTGCATCTCGTGTGCCTCTCAATCAGAATAATATTACTTGAAGGAAACTAGTTTTTAACACATAAAGATTAACAGTTTAATCTCGCCCTTCAACATTCAAAATCTCTATCTCTAAAACGTCTTAGATTTTGTTTCAAATGAGCGAATTCAAAAGCTATAAAGAGAAGAGAAATTGAAGATCAAGTCAGGATGAGAAGTTTGTAACTAATACTTTCAAATCTTCCTAGTATAAATAGAAGGTTGAATCAGACGTTCAAACTTGGTGAATCACCTAAATTTCTTAAAAGCTGAAATACTATCAAAATATCCCCAACATTCAGAAATTCCAAATCAAGCATTCTAAGAAAACACACTTTTATCGAATCTGTTTGTAAAGAGAGAATCAATCTTAGATTTAACATTGTAAAAGGATTCAATAATTTTTATAAGTTGAAATCCTTAGTTCGCTATTTCTTATTCAAATTTGAGTGATAGTTTAGGAAGGGTACTTAAACTGTATTTGAGAGATAGTTAGAAAGAAGGGTACTTTCTATAATAGAGTTTATTTGCTATAAAGGCTTATTCGCTAAGGACGGAAATATACACTAGTGGATTAAAGCTCAGACAGGAATCTAGGGACTAGAGGTAGGATCAGGGCCGAACTAGGATAAAATCTTAGGTGTTGAAGTCTTAACCTTTATCGATTATCTTTATAGTGTCTTGCTCATTCATCATTCTCTTTGTTTTATAAGTTAATCTTGAAAAACCAATCTAAGTTGAGTAAAGCACTCAACAAAGATTCAAGATAAACTAAGTTAGTGAAGCTGAGTAGTTTATAGTTTTTAAACATGCACTTAGCACACAGTTACTCAGCATGCATCTTAAAATTGAACTTGGAAAAGAATTTTTTTAAATCTTTAAAAGAACCAAGTAACTACATTCACCCCCTTTGCTTAGTTATTTAAGCTATCTCAAACCAACAAGTGGTATCAGACAGAGTGCTCAACTTTAAGACTCATCATCTTTGAGTTAAAGATCCTAATGGCTTACAATAACTTCTCATCCAGCTTAGGACAGACAACACTTCTTAAAGAAGGAATGTCTATAACCAGGCCTCCACTCTTTGATGGCCAACACTACATGTTTTGGAAAAACCACATGAAAAACTTTATTCAATCCCAAAGTATACAAGAATGGCTAGCAATAAAGTTATGTCTCCGTATTCCCAAAATTATGCGAAATGGGGAGAGAGTCCTAGTTGATCCAAAATATTATAATAACGTTGACCTAAGGCTTCACAAGGAGAATGCAGCAACCATCAATTACTTACATTGTGCACTACATCTTATAGAGTTTGACATGGTCTCGAGCTATGAGATAATGTAAGAAATAAGGAGGAAGTTGGAGATCAACTATGATGGGACCAATAATGTCAAAGAGTCCAAGATCAACCTCATGCTCAAAAAGTATGAGCTGTTCCATATTGTCGCTAGGGAGGGTATTCAATCTATGAATAACATATTCATTAACATCCTTAATGAATTAAAGAGAATGGTCAAGAAGTTCACCAAAGAAGAGATGGTGAAGAAGATTCTCCGAGTTCTCACTGTTGGCTAATCAAGATAGTAATTAAACATGCAAACGTTGCAAGGCGGAATTTTAAAACTTAAAATTAATCTAAGGATCTCCTAAGCATGCCATGATTGATATAATCTAAGTTAAAACATTCCATAGATGCTTTTAGGTTTATAAAGCTTAAAAACGAAACCTAGTATCCAAGTTTAGAACATTACCAGTTGATGCATGCTTTCTCTTTCTTTGGTTGCGGTGTTCCCTTAGAGTAATTAAGTAGAACGTTGTTAGCACGAGCCTCCAAACTAGGATGGCTTCTACGATTGATCCACATGGATCTTCATTGACCAAAACCTCATTGGGGTAGAACCCGTTAGCAGATAGCAGCTGCAAGGTAGCTCGAAAACTAACTTGAGAATATAAACTGAGAAGGCTTTCTTTGAATAGAAAGAGCCTTCAAAAGAATTCTTCTTTATTTCGAGAAACTCGTGAAGGATCTCGCACAATGAACAAAGAAAGAGATGTCAAACTCAGAGAGAAAAGCCAAGCTGAAGTGTTGAATAAAGAGGAATTAGAGGCATATATATAAGGAAAATGGGGAGTGTTAGACTCCCCTAAAAACACTATGTGGGATGGGAATTCCCATCCCACATCTGGGTTGGCTGTGCGGGTCATCCAGTGCTTCTCACCTGGGTCAGATTGAAATCTACTCGTGACACTCAACGCATGTGAGACGTCAGGCCGAGTGTATACCAAAGCATATATGATGGAACCTATTTCTGAGGTATAGGGTATTCCATTCATGTGTAGTTTTTCCTCTTGTGTTGTCGGACACTTAGATTTAGAAAGGTTAATCCCGTGAGACATTGGGAGATAACCCTTTCTTGACTACTCAAGGTTGAATCTAGCCAAAACCTTGTATATGCATGTACTTTGTGAAAGACTTAGCAGCCTTCTAGATCTATCTCTGTAGTTCTTTATACCAAGTATAAAAGTTGCTTCTCCAAGGTTTTTCATGGAGAACTTCTTTGACAACCATGACTTAACTGCTTGAAGAAAATGAATATCGTTTCCCATCAATAATATGTCATCGACATATAATACAAGGAAAACGATCGCACTCCCACTAGCCTTCTTATATACATAGGGCTCATTAGCGTTTGACACAAAACCAATTTCTCTGATTATCTCGTCAATCCTAATATTCCAACTCCTTCATTCTTGCTTAAGTCCATAAATGGACTTCTATAACTTGCATACCTTTGAGCCATCTTTAGATGTAAAACCCTCGGGTTGTGCCATATACACATCCCTATCTTGATTCTCGTTAAAGAATGTTATCTTCACATCCATCTGCCAAATCTCATAATCTTAATAAGCAGTAATGACAAGGAGTACCCTGATAGACTTTAGCATGGCCACCGATGAAAAGGTCTCATCATAGTCAATGCCTTCTTTTTTATTGTACCCTTTTACAACCAGCCTTGCTTTATAGGTAACTATCTTACTTTCCATGTCAATTTTCATTTTGATAACCCACTCGCATCATATGGGCCTAATCCCACTTGGAGCATCAATCAACCTCCAGACTTGATTTTCGTACATGGGGTCCGTCTCTGACCTCATGACTGTAAGCCATTTGTTGAATTTTGAGCCTTCCATTGCCTCCTTGTAAGTCTTGGGCTCATCAACTTCCATAGGAAGAGATGTTTATCATTAGTGTTGAGAAACCCATATCACTCCGGAGTGATTAGAGCCTAGTCTGACCTACGTAATGTCGGTGTTATAATAGGTTGTTCCATGCTTACACTATCTTGTGTAACATGTGTAGGAATAATTAGTTGATTATCTGTTTGATCTTCTTGAGTGACTAACTCAAGATTGCTCCCACTATCTTTTGCAAGTATGTGCTCCTTCTCGAGGAATAAAACATTTCTGGAAACAATGATTTTTTTGTTCCTTGGGATCAAAGAAGGTATACCCTATAGCCTCCTTAGGGTAACCTACAAATAGACACTTGTCAAACTAGCACCCAGATTATCTGAACTTGTCCTCTTTACATAAGTAGGACATCACCAAACTCTCAAGTGAGAAAGAGTGGGTTTCTTACCATACCATAATTCATATAGAGTTTGATCAACTAATTTAGAGGGAACTCGATTTAGAATATAAATTGTGCTCTCAAGTGCATAACCCTAAAAGGATCTGCTTAGTTCTTCTTGGCTCATCATGGATTGAACCATATCGAGTAGGGTTTGATTTCTCCTTTCTGACACTCCATTGTGTTGGGGTGTATAAGGAGGTGTTCGTTGGGATATAATACCATTACCCCTTAGATAATCCTGAAACTCTTGGCTTAAGTATTC
>CATIWQ010108778.1:0-33952 GCA_949673415.1 Euphorbia schlechtendalii
CAATCTTGTTAACCCCAAAATCACTCTTAAAGTTAACTAAAAAGCATATAACTTAATTAATATAAGAGATGCAAGACGAAATACTGGTTATGACACAGACATATCATAAACTTCAAAATAGAAAGTATAAGTAGAAAACAAAGTAAGGTTGTAAGGTATGCAAGTGAAAGCTAAAGTTGATCAAATTGCATCCACTCTTTAATGGGAGATATCAGTTCCCGTAATTCCTGCGTCTACTTTGAATTCAGTCTCGACTCATATAGAACCTCCGCTAGGATGCTATTCATTTTGAATATCGAATAAATGAATGTTGGAGAACAGAAACTTTTATTGATAAGTTCTTTGCAATTACACTCATACAACAATCGCTCGAATATGAGGAGAAATATAGTGATTGAAACAAGAATCGAATCACTTAAACATTTTTCTCACTAACACTTTGAACTAGCGAAATCTACACAATTTTCACTCTCTATCATGTATCACACATATCATCTATTATGCTCTCTACCATATATTGATAAGTGTATAATTTCACTTATTATCATATTAATTTTATACACTAAACACTATAGTTTTAGTCATTTTTGTTCTTCATATAAAAGATTTCACGTGGTATGTAGTTGTTTTTGATGCAAATGCAGATACTAGGTAAATCTTGGGAGTAAAATGATCTAAAGTGGAATTCTATGTAAAAAGAGTGAAAAAGGTGTAAAAAGATGCGTAGAACTTAAAGATTTAGCTTAGGATCGAAGCTGTCAAAGATTGGTAATGTTACAAGAAGAATTATGAAGAAAAACACAATTCACGGTCGCGACAATCATTCACGATCGCAACTTGTATACTTCAGAATAGAAAGTTGCCAGACAAGTATTCACGGTCGCGACTCCGACCGCCAAATCTTCTTAACTACCAACCGTCAGATAAGAGCGATCAACCACCCTCAACTACCTATGAAAAGACACTTATTAGATGTCAACCAATCATGAAAAGGTTCTTATCCATTGTGAATTAGATTAAAGCTTCTTAACCAATCACAATGAAGTGATACAAATAGACACAACTCTTCATTTGGATAGATGCAACCCTTCGAACTCTATAAATAGGGTTCCAAACCATACAATTTCATGCAGCATTAGAGTGCATTTATAGGGTTACATATAGTGTGTGTAGATAGAGAATAAAATATCTAGTTTCACTACGTTCATAAGTGTTAGAGAGAAAATGTTTAAGTGATTCGAATCCTTTTTTTATAAGTGTACTTGCAAATCACTTATGAATAAAAGTTTTCATTCTTCAACATTCATTTGTTCGATATTCACAAAGAATAGCATCCTAGCGTAGGTTTTGTACGGGTCGAGACTGAATTCAAAGCAGACGTAGGAATTGCGGGAATTGACGACTCCCATTAAGAGTGGATACGGTTTGATCAACTTTAGCTTTCACTTGCATACCTTACAACTTTGCTTTGCTTTCTACTTATACTTTCTATTTCAAAGTTTATGATATGTCTATGTGTTATAATGCGTATTTCGTGTTAAGTCTTTTATATTATTCAAGTTATATGCTTTGGTGTTACCTTTAAGAGTAGTTTCGGGGTTAACAAGATTGTGTGTAATCACTGGATATGTGATTTTAACGCTGTTTAGTGAGCCAACATTTTTGGAATGGTAACTTGCTAAATGTGGCTAAGTGAGAGCGACCCATACTAAGCATAGTAATAATGTTGTCCAGGTTTATATAATTGTCTTGATTCATTTACGCTAGATTTAGAAAAGTCATTTCATGTGTTGCTCTGCGGTGAACCATTGAACATTTGAGTGTCTAGAACCGATTATGTTAGATTAGTTTAGTGAACGTAATAACTTTGTTGAACTTGCATGTTTTCTTTGCTATACTTATTTCATAGGAAAATCTATATATTAGAATCTCTAATCTTCCATACATATATCTATCCATTCTTCTTTCTAATCCTCCTATCCAAAACTTCAAATTATTTTATTTTATTTTCTTCTTTTCATTTTCCTTTTTGATCTTTAGAGCTGTTCCTTCCCTGTGGGATCGATATCTTTTAAAACTACATCGAAACTGTATACTTGCAGTTATCATCATTTTTCTATCTTGATAAGTGGTATTGACAACACCTATACTTTATGTGAACAAATTTTCGGCACCATTAATATATAGCCAAAATCTTTGCGAAAAAGTTATTAAACTTATCAGTAGAAAAGTGGCGAACATATATCACCTACCATCTCATGAAATTGGTTGGTTTTGAACCCTATTTATAGAGTGCAAAGGGTTGTGTCTATCCAAACGAAGAGTCATGTTCATTGGCGAAGGGTTGCATCACTTCATTGTGATTGGATGTAAAGTTTCATCCTCATCTTCAATGGATGGCACCTTTTCATGATTGGACTGCTTCCAAAAGGTGTCTTTTCGTTTGACAGTTGGTTGCGGTTGATGGCGTTTGATCATTTTTATCCGGCGGTTGGTAGTTGAGAATAGTTATCCTTAACAGTTACAAGTTATGAGCGTGATATACATGTCACGATCATGAATATTGGTTGGAAATATTATGCTAGTGAAGAATGACAAGTCACGACCACGAATGGGTGTCACGATCGTGACATGTGTTTTTCTTCATGATTTCTCTTTGCAACTTTGCCGATCTTTGACAACTTCGATCCTAAGCCAATTTCTTATGTACCACGCATCTTTTTGCACCTTTTTCACTCTTATTATATAGAATTCCATATTTGATCATTTCACTCCCAAGATTCACCTAGTTTCTGCACTTGCATAAAAAATAACTACATACCATGTGAAATCTTTTATATGAAGTGTAAAATGACTTTAAACCATATCGTTTTATTATTGAAAATATCATGATAATAAGTGTAATTATACACTTATCAAATATCACAAATACCCAAACCACCATGTATTCAAACTAAAGAAGGCACTTTACAGATTGAAGCAAGCTCCCAAAGCCTCGTACGAAAGTTTGATGTTCATTTGGTTTTATCACTAAAGGATACATCAGAGGTAAGAAAAACACTAATTTGTGCATCAGAAGAAGAAATAAATATATAATACTGGTACAAATATATGTTGATGACATCGTATTTGGTGCTACTGATGACAAGATGTGCAAGGAATTCAACACTCAAATGAAGAAAGAGTTTGAAATGTTAATGATGGCTAAAATAATATTCTTCTTTGGACTTTGAATCAAACAAAGGTCAGATGGTGTCTTCATTTACCAAGCAAAGTATACAAAGGATATTCTAAAGAAGTTTGAATGGATGAAAGTATATAAATGTCTACTCCTATGGCTCCAAACATAACACTAGGCATAGGAAAGATAATTGAACAGAAGTTATATAGAGGGATGATTATTTCTTTGCTATATCTTACAGCTAGTAGGCCATGCATTCACTACATTATTTACTATTGTGCAAGATGCCAAAGTAATCCTAGAGAATCTCATCTTGGTGTAGTGAAGAGAATTCTTAGATATCTCCTTGGAACCATAAATGCTGGTTTATGGTATTCAAGTAATGGATAATTTTTTCTCTCAAGGGATTCACGGATGCTAATTTTGGAAGAGACCAACTTGAGAGAAAAAGCACAACCGGAGGATGCAACTTTCGTGGAGATTGTATTATGTTTTGGTATAGCAAAAAGCAAACCTTTGTAGGTCTGTCGACCACAAAGGTCGAATATATGCAACACAAATTTGCATTGCTCAAGTGTTATGGATTTACTAACAACTTGAAGATTAAGGAATCAAAACCGAATGTATCAAAGTGATATGCGATAATAAAAGCACAATTGATTTGTCAAAGAATCCTATTCAACATAATAGAATGAAACATGTCAATATTAGACATCATTTCATCAGAGATTACGTACCAAAGAAAGATGTCAAGTTAGTATATGTATATACTGAAGTTCAACGAGCAGATATATTCACAAAGCCTCCTAGAAATGATCAATTCATTATCTAAGAAGAGAAATTGGAATGAGCAATCCAATGTAAGAGCTCTAAAAAAGAAAGCCAAATTCTCAGAAAGAAGATATCAGAAGAAAGGTGCACTGCTTAGAGGAAGGTCGAATTACTTAGAAGCAACTTAAGCTTTTCAGAAGAAAATTAAATTATTCAAAAGCAAGCATCTAGTTGGCATCATTAACCATCTGCCAAGTCAAAAGTATCTCAACAAAACCCGCAAAGAAAAATACTGTATTTTAAATTCAAAAACCCAAAATCATCTCTGGTTCAACAATTTAAACTATTCAAATTCTATCGTTAGTTATTTTTAGCACTCTAGTATATTATTATATATAAATGCTATAATTGTCACAATTATGTCAAATGTTAAGTTACTATTATGCCCTTTTGAAGACTTCCTACAAATTCACATCAATTGTTCATCTTCAAAACACTTTACCAAAAACCATTCACATCTTATCATCTGAAGCATTTTTTCTCTTAAATGGCTCCTAAAATATCAAACCCTATCATCATCCATATCCCTCAAAAGACCTTTGTACCTGTTTGATACAGGTCTAACTCTA
This sequence comes from Euphorbia schlechtendalii, assembly GCA_949673415.1. Lineage (NCBI taxonomy): Eukaryota > Viridiplantae > Streptophyta > Magnoliopsida > Malpighiales > Euphorbiaceae > Euphorbia > Euphorbia schlechtendalii. Next base: position 4,582 of record CATIWQ010108778.1, read on the forward strand.
GTTCCATCACCCCTAAACGTTATCTTGGTGATGGTTCCTTCTTCGTAACTTCACCATACAAAGAAACCATCGTTAACACGACCTCACTAAGTGGATGAAATTGAAGTAGAATACCTTCCCTAAACTCGTGATTGAAAACTATGAGAACCTGCATAGAAATAAGGCAAGCGAAGAGGAGCTATTAACAAAAGGAAAAGAAAAGGAAATTTTCATAAATCTAACCTATCTTGTTAAATTGCTAAATTTGAAGGATAATGGAGTAGCTCTTAGAAGAGGAAGTGAAGATTGTATATCCTACAATAAGCTTATTTACATGCCAGAAGGATGGTCTAATGAGAAGATTAGTACTCATATGCCGCAAGAGCTGAGGTATTGGCATATTCTAATGGCACATCTGATGCTTCAAAAGCTCCACTCAACCAAAGTTATATCTAACTATGAGCACTATGTGCTTTTTTATCTGGTGAGAGGAAAGCCAATTAATTATCTTGTAGTAATCATGCACCACATGCTCCATCATAAGTATAGCTTGGGAGGCCTTATTAGCAAAATCATATCTTCTTATGAGGTGGATTGTTTGAAAGAGGAAGGAAGTCTAAGGAGTGAAATTTTTAGGGGGACTTTCAAAAACAAGGTTGAATACAACATCGAATGGGATAGAGAGGAGGCTTTAAAGAAGGATAACTCCAAGAAGCAGAGAGAAAGGGAGAACATAATGACCAAGAAAGGAAAAACTCTAAGAATCACATTTGTTAGTCCTCCAAAGGGGGAGAGAGAGCCTATGACTAGACGGGTAGAATTTCCCAGTGCTAAGAGGGGCAGGGTCACAAGGAGTCAATCTGTAGATACTAAAGCAATAGAGATTCATGTTCCTAAGAAGGAGGTCTCAAAGGAGAAATTGGCTAGAATGTATTCCCACATGAAAATGAATTGATAGAAACCTCCTCCTTTACAAGATATGAGGTCAGATGAAGATGATAAGAAGCCAATCACCATTCTAATAGCCAAGAGAAAGAGGGGTGATTTTAACCCTAATATGAATTTTCTAAGTGAAGATGAAAAAGACGATTCAAAGGAAACAAAAGAGGAGGTGCATAAAAAAGACTACGAAGAAGGGAAAGAAGAGCAAGAAGGAAGGAGATGAGAAAACCTATGGCAAATCCATCATAGATGACAATGATCCATAAAGGGATGAAATGATAAATGCACTGAATTTAAGTGTGTTGGAGGCATTCCCTGTTTACAAGTTCAGAGGTTTACTTGTCATAATAGTATTCAGAATGACATATAACTCAGTAGATAAGTTAGTCAGATAAAGTGGATGAATTCGTCACTTAGAAGGTTTATCACTCTCAGAGGATACTGCAACTTATAAGCACATATATTAAAGAATACTTCATCAGAGGAAAAGATTCTTCAAAAGAAACCATGAGGATAGAATAGTAAAATCAACCAAGTCATGAGAGTTAACTTCATCAAACACCACATTAAATGTCACTACGCCAAGAAGATTACAATTGAGAAATGGATGAAACGATGTTAACGTCCAGAGAATAAAGAACATTTGTTCTTCTTTACATCAGACTATCCTACCTTGTTCGGACCAAATTCCTAATAATTGGTTTCTCATTAAATTATCTCCTTCATTCAAACTAGACTATTAAGTATAAACGTATAATTCAACAAATTGATTTCAAGAGACAATGACCACATTTCTACTACAGTCCAAGCTCAACCGGAAGTCTCTCAAAGCCTATAAATATGAGATAAGTTCCAGCAGAGGAACTTGGTGAAGTTTAGTTAAATAAAAAAAGCCATCAAGCTAGGGTAAAATTCCTGCAAACTTCACTTTTAATCCGTAGCAAACAATCTCTAAAAATCTGTTTGTAATAGAGTCTTGAGATCTCTTGAAATCTGTTTGATGCAAATGGTGATCTTTATACAGTTCTCTTCCAAGCTTCAGAGGAAGATGGTTTATTAGTTGTAGTTAATGAACTATTTTCAAACAATGTATAGTCATCGTCTATGTCTACCATAGCTGAAGCAGATATGACTCTACTCTTTGTTTCTTTCCACCGTATGGTAACACTTAAAAAATTTGCTACCCTAGTTTGAATGTCTGGTCTTTTTTCAAGTTTTTCACTTTTTTCAGTTTCTCTTTATTATGTTTTTACTTTCTCTTCCTCCCATCATAGCCTCTGGAATGCTTAATATAATAAAAGTTTGTTTAAGGATATAATTACTTTTGGGTTTTAGAATAATGTACCTTGAAATGATAACTGAGAGCTCTCTATGTAAAGGAATGAGACTCACATTTAGTATAAGAGAATTGTTCCCTTGATAGGAGAGGGTGAGGTTTCTTGATTAAGTATTTCATTCCTAATTAAATTTGTACTCTTATTATGTGACAATTGAAAGCTCGTATCTCTTGCTGCATAAGTTGTAGGAGTGATGTGGCTTCTCTTATTCTTTGTATATTCTTATGCCTCATTTTGTGCTTAGCAGACCAAGAGAGACCTGCTAGTGGCTAAAGAAGAGGACATTTGTGAATAAAAAAAGATGAAAATAAGATTTTAACTATTTAGAACAAGTCAAACCCATTTTCAAGGGTCGGAAGTAACTTTAACTATTAGGGCTTGTTTGGTTGATGAAATGACTATTTCGTGGAATAAGATAATAATGAATGAAAAAAGGTGGAGTATTTGCCTAGATACCGTCATTGGGATGGTATAGCTATTCCTAGCTATCATACAACTCATGGAGAATAGGAATAGATATTCCATGAGTTGTATGATAGCTAGGAATAACTATTCCATCTTTACAATGGGTTTTAGACAAATACTCCACAGTTTTTCATTCGTTTTTATCATATTTTATGGAATAGTCATTTTACCAACCAAAATCCTTAGTATTAGTTTGTATACCATTATATCAAGTTTTGAAATTCATGTACAATATTCCCTATCAGTCAAATGTGAATATTGGTTCTAATGTGACTTCTACTTCTTTTTTTCTCCTGTGCCACATACATATCAAACTTCTCAAATTACAGCCATCATGCCTATAGTCAAGTCAAATTACTTCACTCTAGAGTAGTTAAGTCAAATTTATAAGCTAATCCAGTCATAAACCCAACAACATAACACTAACATACAAGCAAATGGTAATAATTTAACACATTCATATGCAGCATCTGCAAGGCTGGAGAAATCTAATCAAGTGAATCAAAACATTGGATCTGATTTACCTTACACAGGTATTATTTCTACCATTTCTAAAGGTACTTGGATAGTTGGTATTGGTGCTAGATGCCATATCACCAATTTCCTTAAATTTACAACATGATAAATCTGTTTCTCATTGGCATGTTATGGTACCCAATGATTTGAAATTACCTGCAGTTTGTGTTGGAACAATTAGATTTAGTGTATAATTTCATCCTACATGGTGCTTTATGTACCAAATTTCCATTATAATCTTTTTTCTGTTACAAAGCTAACAATACTATACATTGTGAATTTGTTTTCTCATCTGATTCATGTATAATACAAGATTTGGCAACCAAGAGCAGGATTGGTTCAACTAGAGTAGTTGAGGGTCTTTATCATTTGAGTTTTCCTATTTTGTCTAGTGAACATTTAGTATCACAATCAATTTTTTTGTTTAATGTAACTATGAAGAGCTCTGACATTTCAGATTATGCCATCCCTCTAACAGTAGAATAGACTATTTACATAGAACTTATCTTGATATACATGTACCTCTTGACTTTGTATGTGACATTTGTGCAAATTCAAAACAAAATAAGCTAGTTTTTCCTATTTCTAATTTTGTTGCACATTTTCCTTTTGATTTGGTCCCACACATACTTCACTAACAGGTTCTAGGTTCTTTCTTACTGTGGTAAATGATTAGACTAGATTCACTTGGGCCATAATGATGAAACATAAATCTAAGGTAGCATAGATAGTTGAAAATTTTTATGCTATGATGTTAACTCAATTTGGTAAAAGAATAAAGAGCATAAGAAGTGACAATGGACATGAGTTTAATATGATTCCTTTTTTCTCAAAACATGGAATTTTGCATCAGAAATCTTGTGTTGAAACACCTCAACAAAATGGATTAGTAGAAAGGAAACATCAACATATATTGTAGCTAAAAGTTTGAAATTACAAAGTGGTTTATCTGTCAACTTTTGGACTTAATTTATAAGACATGTTGTTTTTCTCATCAATTGAATTCCTACTCCTTTATTACACAATGAAAGTGCTTACAAAAATTTATATGGATTTCATCCTTATTATCGTAATTTAAAACCTTTTGGTTGTTTGGCTTTTGTTTCTACATTGGAGAGGGATATACATAAGTTTGATGAAAGAGCAGACAAAGGTTTTTTTTAGGATTTAAACCTAGTATGAAGGAATATAGATTATATAATATCAGAACAAATAAGATAGTAGTTTCTAGGAATGTGAAGTTTCATGAAAATTCTTTTCCTTGCTGTAATCCAAATATTCTGAATTCAAATATTCTATCTCAATCAGACACTGATTTAGCAGTCTTACAGACACATAATTGTAAAAGTCAATAAGAAAAAGGCAAAGAAAAAGCCATAACATTAAAAATATAAGAAAAAGAAAAATAAAATAAAAAAGACAGCTTTCAAAGCAAAAGAAAACAAAAAAGTCAAGAAAAGAGATTACAAACAGAAAAGGCATTAGTACAAAAAAGATAAAAAAATGTATTAATACAGAAAAAGATATAGATATAATTAATTGTGATAATGATATGAGCACCACTAAAAGCACCAAGCAGGATAGACTAACTTTATCACAAGGCCCAATTACAATGAAGAAGGCCAATGAGCTGAAACAAGCACTTCAAACATTCGTCATAAAGAATGTTGAAGAAAAGCAAGTTCATAATTAAACCAAAGAACGAGGAAATGACATGTAGACAAACTGTCATATTGAGCAAGACATTATATTTTCTTTTTTTTCATTAGAAATTTGATTATGGTTACTAAATTTGGTTAGAACAAAACAAGTTTTATGCCAGAATAATTAATAGGCCACATGTAAACAAAATAAGCTTAAATCTGATATATTAAGGCGCCCTAAAAATAGCCTAATTCATTTGGACGAATTTTGCTTTATTTTTTGCCTTGATTATATTTTATTTAAGTTAGTCAAGTATCATTAATTTGTTTCCATAGGCTAGATATTTCTCTTTTAATTAGATAGGTTTATTTCCTTATCTCTAAGGCTGTTGAGAAAGCCTATAAATAAGCTTGTTTTATATTTAAGACATCATCTGAATAATATTATCATTGTTTTTATGCAATTTCATTTCTTCTATGAGAGCTTGAGATGCTATCTTGGTTCTTATTTTTGCATTAAGAATAGGGCTCAAAACAAGTTATTTGACTCTTATTCTTGCTGCTTCTACAATTAATCCATCATAAGCGTTCTAATTCACGCGTTGAATTAGGGTTCTTTATTTTCAGAGTTTTAAGTCCTTTCTTAAAGGTCTAATATCTAAAGTAAGGCTTTTTAGTCTATAATAGGATAGTGTTCCATATCATTTTGTAATAAGAGCATGGTTCGGGTTTAAACACTCTTAACTATCCTAAAATTTTTTTGAGGTTTCTGTTATTATTTTTTAGTATTAAATTTTGAATTCATTCATTACCTTGTATCATTCTAACATCTAAGTATTGGTGTTTAGAGTGATTGTTTGCTGTTGATAAAAAAATTAAATTACAAAAAAAGAAGAAAAAAAAAGAAAGAAACAAGTTCGTTGTTGATAGTTCTTAACAATTTTTTGGGGTGATTTGAAATATTTTTTATTTCCATTATTACATATGATTTTTATTCTTCAATCCTTATCATATAAATATGTTAAGAGTTTGAAAAAGATTGTTTTGAATGCTTGTGAAGATTTGGGATTTTTTTGCTTCCTTAAAACAGTTTGTATTCATTACGTACTTATTATGAGTCTTTTTATTGTTTACTTGCTTTGCCTTGCTTTTTTTTAGTCTACAATAATTTCGATTTACCTAAGTTTGCAGCTTAGGAACAACCTCGTGTTTGAACACATCTGTCTCGTAATTATTTCAATCTTAGTTTGTGCTTGGAGTCTTTTCGTTTATTAGCCTCGAATACATACAGTTTGACATATTGCTCATTGTTAAACTAATATACACACAAAGTACATAAATTCTTCTTCTTATGTGCTCTGATAAATTTTTTCATTTTTTGTATGTCAATTTACTTCTAGTTTTACTTCCTATCATTTGTTGTTAGGTTTTATTCCTTATTTCCTATATAAAGAGTCTTATTACTGTTTCTAGGTTTATATTCTGAAGTGCAAAAGTTTGAACCAAGTGTTAGTGTTTGAGAGTAAACACTTGAGTGAGTGATACTTATTTTATACCATGGCTGAAACTAGTCACACTAATGATCAAACTAATTTACTTAAAGCTGTCATGGAGAGTTTGCAACAAATAAAGGGATGACTAAAATCTTTGGAAACTAGTTCAAGAAATGATAAGAATAGAGAGAAAAGGAGAGAAGATGATTGGCAAGAGTATGAGGAAGAGGAAAATAATGAAACATTGATGAGACCAAGGAGAAATACTGGCCGAATTCCACTAAGGAGAAATATTGGCTGAATTCCACAAGTTGATAATAACATGAATTCAATCAAAATGAAGATTCTAAGCTTCTCTGGAAGGGTTAATGTTGATGCTTACCTTGAATGGGAGAGGAAGATTGATATGGTATTTTCTTATCAAAATTATTCCAATGATAAAAAAGGTAACGCTTGCTGCCCTTGAATTTTCTGAAAATGCACTAATATGGTGGCATGAGTTGGAGAAAAGTAGGTGGAGAAATGGAGAATTGTCAATCCATTCATGGGAAGAAATGAAGAGGGCCATGAGAAAGAAGTATGTTTCAACATACTATCATAGTTAATTACACCATCAATTGCAACGATTGACCCAAGGATCAAACACCGTAGATGATTATGACAAAGAGATGGAGTTGCTCATGATAAAAGCCAATATTAAGGAGGATGAAGACCAAACCATTGCTAGGTTTCTTGGAGGTTTAAACAAAGAGATTGCTGATGTAGTTGAATTGCAACTAGTTATTGATTTGGAAGACACGATAAGTGTGGCCATCAAAGTTGAAAGACAACAAAAAAAGCGAAGATTCCCCATTCACAAAGCTGCCCAAAATCCCAACTCTTAATGGGGGTCCAAATGGCACACAAAGACTGATTTCAAGAAGTTTGATAGAAATTCAACTTCACAAGATATGATCCCTACCAAAGAAACACTTAAATCAAATGATAAAGCAACACCTAAAAAGCATACAAGGGACATCCAATGTTTTAAATGTAAAGGGCGTGGACATTATGCTAATGAATGTGTCAATAAATGTGGCATGATAATTGTGGGAGATGAAATCATGTCTGAAAGTGAGACTGAACTTGAAATACCATCCTTAGAAGAATGTGATGATGATGAATGTTTAGAGTATCCCGTGCAAGGGGGGGTCCTTAGTTGTTATGCGTGCTTTAAACATGTATATTAAAGAAGGACTTGATCAAAGAGAAAACATATTTCATACTCGTCGTTTGGTAAGTGGAAAGATGTGTAGTCTGATAGTCGATGGGGGTATTAAAACTAATTGTGCTAGTACTATTTTAATTGATAAATTATGACTAAAAATGGTTATTCACCTCAACCTTACAGGCTGCAATGACTAAATGATAACGGTGAAGTGAAAGTCATGAAAAGGGTTAATATTGCTTTTCTATTGGAAATTATGCTGATGAGATTCTTTTGATGTAATTCCCATGCAAGCTAGTCATTTGTTGTTCGGACGACCTTGGCAATTCGATAGACAATCCGTGCATTGTGGTTTGACCAATAGAATTTCACTTAATCATAATGGTGTAAAACATACCCTTGTACCTTTATCTCCTAAAGATGTTTATGCGGATCAAGTTAAACTACAACAATCGATAAAATTGGTTAGGGAAAGTGAGGCAAAGAAAAAGAATGAGAGAAAAGAGGCTATTAGTAAAAAGAAAAATAATTTTGGCCCAATGAGGTGACTGCATTAGTGAGGATAAAAATGAGACATGTACAGGAGAGAAAAAGTTAATGAGTGATGAGGTAAAAGGAGAGCTGAGTGAGAAGAGAGAAAATGTAAATAAAATTTCTTTTTATTGTAAAGAGAGGAAGATGAAAAGTGCGTAATTAGGGAAGAGAGCTATTATTTTATTGCTGTTTCGTTCAAATTTCATGAATGAAACTAACCCTACTATTGATTTGCCCAGTTCCTTCTCTGAGTTGTTGCAAGAGTTTAATGATGTCTTTCCAGAAGAAATACCACATGGGTTACCACTTATTCGTGGGATTGAACATAAAATTGATTTGGTTCCTAGAGCTCAAATTCCAAATAGACCAGCGTACTGAACTAATCCGGAGGAAACTAAGAAGTTATAGTGACAAGTTGATGAGTTGCTAGCCAAGAGACACGTCTGAGAGAGCTTAAGTCCATGTGTTGTTCCCTTGTTATTAGTTCCAAAAAAAGATGGAACAATGCGAATGTGTGTTGATTGTTATGCCATCAACAAAATAACAGTGAAGTATCACCGTCTTATCCTTAGATTAGATGACATGCTTGAGGAACTTTGTGGATCTGCTTTGTTTACTAAATTGATTTAAAAAGTGGCTATCATCAAATTAGGATGAAAGAAGGTGACTACTGGAAAATTGCCTTTTAAACAAAATATGGTTTATATGAATGGTTGGTGATGAATTTTGGCTTAACTAATGCCCCTAGCACTTTTATGAGACTAATGAACCATGTTTTGCATGGTTATCTTGAGAAATTTGTGGTTGTGTATTTTGATGATATATAACCGAAATATGGATTTGATCACACTAGGCACGTTAGGCTTACTTTGTAGAATTTGTGTGAACATGAGTTATTTGCTAATCTTAAGAAATGAACTTTTTGCACTATTCAAGTAATCTTCTTAGGGTTGTTGTTAGTTCACTAGGAGTTGAAGTTGAAGATGAAAAGGTAAAAGCCATTCAAGAGTGGCTAACACTTAAAAATGCAAGTGAGGTAAGATCTTTTCATGGTTTAGCTAGCTTCTATAGAAGGTTTGTTAAAGATTTTAGTTCCATTGCTTCACCTCTTAATGAGATTATTAAAAAATCTGTTGGATTGCTTTGGGGAAAAGAACAAGTACATGCATTAAAAACTTTGAAAGATAACCTCACTTCTGCTCCTGTTTTAAGATTACCTAATTTTAATAAAACTTTTGAAATTGAATATGATGCTTCTGGGATTGTTATTGGTGCTATTTTGATGCAGGAGAAGCAACCAATTTCATATTTTAGTGAAAAGTTAAGTAGCGCACATTTGAACTATTCCACCTACAAGCTCTTCAAGTTTGGGAACATTACTTGCTGCCAAAGGAGTTTGTTATCCACATTGTTCATCAATCTCTTAAGCATTTAAAAGGACAAGGTAAGTTGAATAAGCGACATGGTAAGTGGGTTGAATTCCTTGAATCTTTTCCATATGTGATTAAATATAAGCAAGGAAAAGAGAACATTGTTGCTGATGCATTATCTTTGTGATTTGCATTAATTTCTATGCTTAGTTCTAAGTTATTATGATTTGAGCATTTAAAGGAGTTGTATGCAAATGATTTTGATTTTTGTGATATTTTTAAGGCAAGTGAACATGAAGCTTTTAACAAGTTTTATTTGCATGATGTGTTTCTTTTTAGACGAAAACAAATATGCATACCTGTTTGTTCAATGCATGAATTGCTTGTTAAGGAATCACATTCTGGAGGATTTGGGACATTTTAGTGTGCAAAATACTTTAGATATGATTAGTGAACATTTTTACTAGCCTAATATGCGAAAATCTGTTGAGAAAGTGTGTGGTCAATGTTTTGCCAGTAAACAAGCTAAATCTAAGTCTAAACCACATGGTTTGTATACTCCTTTACCTGTACCTAACGAACCCTGGACTGATCTATTTATGGACTTTGTTGTAGATTTGCCTGAGACAAAACGAGGTCGAAATAGTGTTTTTGTTGTTGTCAATAGATTTAGCAAAATGGCTCATTTCATTATGTGTCATAAAACTGATGATGCAACAAACATAGCTGATTTGTTTTTCAATGAAATAGTTCGATTATATGGTATACCTAGGACTATTGTTACTGATCAAGATTCTAAGTACCTTAGTCCTTTTTGGCATGTTTTGTGGGGTAAATTGGGAACTAAATTGTTGTTTTCTACTACTTGTCATCCACAAATTGATGGCCAAACAAATTTTGTGAATAGAACTTTGGGAACTATGCTTCGTGTTATTTTTGGAAAGAACTTAAAAACTTGGGAAGAATTTTTGCCATTTGTTGAGTTTGCTTGTAATCGTGCAATTCATTCTTCTACTAGTTATTCTCCTTTTGAGATTGTATATATTTTCAATCCATTAATTATTTTAGATTTAATGCCTATACCTTTGAATGAATTGATAAATTTAGATGGGAAATCTAAGACTGATTTGGTGAAAGCAATACATCTCAAAGCAAGTGAGCACATTGAGAAATGAAATCGCCTCTACGCAAAATAAGCCAATAAGGGCCGCAAGAAAATCACATTTGAACCAGGTGATTGGGTTTAGATTCATATGCGCGAAGAAGGATTTCCTAATCAGTGGAAATCAAAGCTTGATGCATGAGGAGATGGACCTTTCCAAGTTCTAGAACAAATCAATGACAATGCATAAAAAATTGATCTACCAGGTGAGTATGGTGTTAGTGCTAATTTCAATGTTTCTGATTTATCTCCATTTGATTATGATTCAGATTCAAGATGAATCATTTTCAAGAAGGAGGGGATGATGTGAGCACCAAGGAGGATGGACTAACTTTACCACAAGGCCCAATTACAAGGAAGAAGGCCAAGGAGCTAAAACAAGCACTTCAAGCATTCGTTATAAAGAATTTTGAAGAAATGCAAGTTCATAATAAAACTGAAGAACGAGGATTACATGTGGATAAATTGTCATATTGAGCAAGACATTATATTTTCTTGTTTTTCATTAGAAATTTGATTATGGTTACTAAATTTGGTTAGAACAAAATAAGATTTTATGCCAGAATAATTAATAGGCCACATGGAAACAAAATAAGCTTAAATCTGATAAATTAAGGCACCCTAAAATTAGCCTAATTCATTTGGAAGATTTTTGCTTATTTTTTTTCCTTAAATATATTTTATTTAAGTCGGCCAATTATCATTAATTTGTTTCCATAGGCTAGATATTTCTCTTTTAATTAGATAGGTTTATTTCCTTATCTCTAAGGCTATTATGAAAGCCTATAAATAAGATTGTAATTTTATATTCAAGACATCATCTGAATAATATTATCACTGTTTTTATGTAATTTCATTTCTTATTTGAGAGATTGAGAGGTTAACTTGGTTTTTATTTTTACATTAAGAATAGGGCTCAAAACAAGTTATTCGACTCTTATTCTTGCTGCTTCTTCAATCAATCCATCATAAGCATTCTAATTCACATGTTGAATTAGGGTTTTTTATATTAGGAGTTTTAAGTCCTTTCTTAAAGGTTTAATATCCAAAGTAAGGTGTTTTTGTCTATAATAAGGTGGGGTTCCACATCAGATAACACTTTTGTTCCTACTGTACAGAGAAGATCTGAAAGACAACATCTTCAACCATAATACTTAAAAGGCTATCATTGTTCTTTGTTACATCTTGGAAATGCAGATAACTTCGGAAAAGGGAAATTATATCCTCTATCTACAATTTTGACTTATAACAGATTTTCACATGCACATAAAGCTTTTTCAATAGCATTAAATACTAATTCAGAACCAAAATCATACACAATTGCTTCAAAAGATAATTTTTGGCAGCAGGCAATGTAAGCATAACTAGAGGCCTTGAAGACTAATGAAACTTGGGATATTGTGACTTTACCACCTAACAAGATAGCAATAGGCTGTAAATGGGTTTACAAGGTTAAGAGAAAGTCAGATGGAAGCATTGAAAGATATAAAGCAAGGTTAGTGACAAAGGGATACACACAGTAGAATGGAATTGACTACTTGGCGACTTTTTCCCATGTTGTAAAAATAACAACAATTAGGCTTTTATTAGGTTTGACAGCAAAAAGAGGTTGGTTTTTAGAGCAGCTTGACATCAATAATGCCTTTTACATGGAACTTTGAAGGAAGAAATTTTTATGCAGATACTACAGGGAGTTGAAACTTCAATTCCCAATGGAGTTTGCAAGTTAAAGAAATCTCTATATGGACTAAAATAGGCAAGTAGACGGTGGAACTCAACTTTGACCAAGACACTTATTGAGAAAGGCTTCACATAGTCTACTACAGATCCATCTTTATTAACTAAAGCAGGCACTTTTTTTGCTCTAACTGTATATGTGGACGATGTCATTTTAGCAAGTATCAGCAAAGAGTCAATACAGGAGATTAAATTGAAAGCATACACTGATTCTGATTGGACTACATGCTTTGAAAGTAAAAAGTCAACAAGTTTTTGTGTTTTCTTGGAAATTCTCTGATTTCCTGGAAGTCCAAGAAACAAACAAAAATTTCTTAGAGTTCTTCAGAGGATGAGCATAGGGCTTTAGCTTCAACCACAGGTGAACTACAATGGTTCCTGTATCTTCTAAAGGATTTCAAAGTTGATCACATAGAATCAATTTTAGTGTTTTGTGATAATACCTCGGCCATTCATATTGTAAAAAATTCACTTTTCCCTGAAAGGATGAAACATTTAGAAATAGATTGCCATTTTGTTCATGTGAAACTTCAAGCAAACATCATTCATCTAATGAGTATTTCCTCTTCAAATCAAGTAGCACATATGTTCATGAAGGCTTTACATACTCCAACTTTTCGAGGATAAGTTACTCGTTCGGGATTGATATTAATTCATGATGTTGTGCTTGAGGGGGGATGTTTATTTAAATATCTATACTTAGTATATAATAGGTATAAATGTATCATAGGATATTAGATAATAGATAATAACTCAAGGGCTCTTTAGTAATTCTATTTGTATAGGTTTGTTATATTCGTTGAGTATTGAAAAGATTTATATGCTTAAGTTCTTCTTCTTCAATTAGTATTTTACTTTTACTCTCTGTATTCTTTCTTAATTTAGTTGCTGTAATCTTTCATTTTTATGTTAATGGAGTTTGTTTTCCTCTCTCTCTCTCTCTCTCTCTGTTCAATCCTCTTCATGTTGGTAGCCAAATTATATCCACAAGACATATCTTGATAAAGTTCCTATTCTATTCTATCTTAATCTATGTCCTCAAAACTTGAAGCTGCATTTACCCTACTGAATCTAGACTTAAAGTGAGGTGGATAACCATTTTTCTTCTAGCAGTTGATAACTAAATGACTACCATTATAAAAAGTACATTGTACTTTCTTTCCATTATGAAAATTTTACCTTCTATAATTGTTATGATATTAACTGTAACCTTGAGAACCTACCTAGTTTTGACTATATCCATTGGACTAAGCTCCATAACCAGGGAAATTAGGATTATATCCCCCTTTCTTGGCAAAAGCAGCAATTTCTTACACATAACTATCCTATTCTGAAATAGAGAATACCCTTTCAAATTGAAGGACTAGGGAAAAAACTTTGTTCATGGATGGTATAGGGTCTATTGCCATTATATGTGACTTAATACTAGCAAACGAAGCATTTAAACCTTTCAAAAAAACATATCACTAAATTGAGTTCTTGTTTCCTCTTAACAATCTCAGCAATATTACAAAAACAAGCATCACATATACAACTTGGCAAAAGAGTTAAACTTGTGAATTCTATCCATAAAAGCTGTAAAGAAGCAAAGTAATCAGTTGATAGCCTATTTCCTTGCGAGATAGTGAAAATTTTCGTTTGTAAATCTGCAATCCTATAGACATCTAACTGCGTAAATCACTCCTTGAGATTCTCCCAAAGATTAGCTGCTGAATCAAAGCTTAAAGCAGTTTGTACCATCGAAGGGCTTAAAGAACGCAAAAGTTGCATCTTTTCCAATGGTTGAACATTAGGTCTCTTGCTTCAGGTCTCTCAAACGTGCCATCAACAAAATCCAATATGTCTTTAACAGAAGGGCCATTTTCATACCCCGTGTCCAAGAATGATAGTTCATTCTATCGAGTAAAAAAGTTACTAAGACAATGGTAGGACTCTCACCAGGATGCAAGTAAAATGGGATACTTTCATCCAAGCGATTTTGGTTTCTTGCAGCCATTGTTATGAAAAATTTGCCAAAAACGAAGAATCGGGAAGTGTAAAGGTAAAATTTGATAGAAGGAACAAAAAAAATAGAGAAGAAAGCTTTGAAAGAGAGAAAAAGGCAAAGACAAACCAAAAATCCTAAGAGGAAAATTAAAATAAAAAATTAGAGAGGAAAGAGACAATTCACAAAGTATCTACGCGGAAACTAAGAGATTATGCTCTGATACCATGAAGAGAATTGGACAGAGAGATAGAGAGAGAGGAAGGAAAACAAACTCCATTAACATCAAAATGAAAGTTTACAACAACTCAATTAAAAAAGAGTACAGAGAGTAAAAGTAAAATACTAATTGAAGAAGAACTTAAGCATATAAACTGTTTCAATACTCAATAGATATAACAAACCTATACAACTAGAATACTAAAGAGCCCTTGAGTTATTATATGTTATCTAATATCCTATGAGACATTTATACCTATTATATACTAAGTATAGATATGTAAATCAACACGTATCATTAATGATCATCATTTTTAAATCATAGAAAGAAGAATTAAAAAATAATGAAAGACATAATCACACACTAAAGTGAATATAAAATATATAATATCACTAATAAAATTTAATTTCTTTTTATCAAAATCATTTGCATTAATCTAATTCATTTATTTTATCATTTGCGACCTTACTACTAATTTCTTTGTCAAAAAGAAAATGATTACATATTACTGAATAAAGGTACTTACAGATACATTTCAAATTAATTTAAATGAAAGTTACACAAGAATTCGTGTTCGTTCTTCTGTGTTCTCGATGATATTTTTTTATTAATAATGAAGTTTTACACCAAACCCAATAACTTTTATTTAGTTAAAAAGCAAATTAAAAAGTGGGGAAAAGGGTGGAAATGTAAAGGGAAAGGAAACAATGAATAATGTGATGAGTGGATCAGTGGAACATGTAACAGAATAGGAACCGTAGGATTCTTCAATTATTCATTGACTTCATCACCTATGTATGGTCAACATTTTTATTAACTATCTACCCTACGCTACACTACACTAAACTACACCACATGCATTACTTCCATTCACTTTTATGTCTTTCATTGTTAGGTCTGAAAGTTAGCCTGACTCAACAAGTTTTATTTTTTTCCAAGTATTTTCGTGTTCCAAACTAAAATTATCATTAATAAGTACATAAATTTATCTCAAAAAATTTACTACCATTTAAACATTCAGAGTAAAACTCAAATTAATTTTTGAAAAATACATAGCTTTGTCCTGAATTGTTAAAAATTGGTTTGACTTTTGAAATTTATCATTTATCTGATTTTTTTCTCTAATAAAAAGTTGATATGTGATGTTCAAGGACAACGTGATACACTTTATAAAATTGAGAAAATTACGAGATCACTTTGAAAGTTTAGGAGGACAACAAATTTTTTGAAATCAAGTTTGGATACCTACTCATGCATTAAACCTTCAAATTACATTAAATTTAGTTCAATTATGATACCCGTAATGTTAGATAATAAAAAAAAAGTTAAAATTGAGCAATCATCTTTATTTGTTGAAGCAAAAGTGGAGCTAGGGGATTAAATTACTTCAGAATTAAAATTTCAGAATTACTTGTTACAAATTATATCTACTGTTATTACTTCAGAATTAAAATTTCACCGTAAATGAATTACAGGGGTTTAAATTACACTAGTTACAAATTTAGAATACATACTTAAAATAACCAACAAACATGGTAGATATATGTCTAAATTTTTCAGAAAAAAAGAGATAGAAAATGATGTCACCAGCATGGGATGCTTACAAAGTTTGCAGTGATACTTAAATTGTATTGTATTGTATTGTTTTGAATTGGTTGGTATTCATGTACAGAAGATGCTAAGTATTAAATGAGGCACCTAACTTTACTCTGCACCAAATATTACTTTCCATTCCTACATTTGGCTTAAATCAAGCAACAACAACGACTACTAATACACAACTAAACAAAAAACTGGATTCAAATCTGAATTCACCAAAAAAAAAAAAAAAAAAAAAAAAAAATTTGAGCTACTCTCCCAAACTGTCACTAATAAAATTTGATAATTAATTGAAGTCCAATAAGGAATCTTAGTTCTTTGTTGCATGTCTTTTAATGAATTTGAAATGCATCATAAGCTCCCTTACTTGCAATATTTAGGAGTGTTTCTCAAAATTTTTATTTTAGTCAAAACTTATTATATGTTGTTTTTGGATTATTATATTTATATTTGAACGTTTGTCATATCTTTTTTAAATTTATTAATAACTATAAAAAATAAGGAGTTTCCCTTAGTTCAAAAATAAACTACTTTATCCATAAAAAATCTACATTTTAAAAGTGTTGTTTTGAACAAGTAAAGTATAATAAAATTTTCATTTATTTCAAAAATCTTAAAGTGCCCTCCTGGAACCCATAGTTTTATATGTATGTTTGAAAATGGAGGTTAATGGAGCGGGATTCGTTCTCCATCTTCATATTCAATAAGATTTTGAGAAAAATAATTCCCCATATCCCTATTCATATTCATTAGTTATTAGGGAATAATATTTTCTTCATTTCCTTATTGATTATTCTCCATTCTCTATTAAGTATCTTTAAATTTCACTGGTTACTTAGTCCATAGTTTCTCAATGCTATTTAATATTGTAACATAGTTCATTTTTTTTATAATCCACTTAAATTTTAAAAAATCAGACTAAATATTTGTTATAATGTTAAATCAATTTAATCCATTATTTGGTTCAATATTCGAATAAAAACATTAAACAAAAATCAAATTAACTAAGCAATTTAATTTAACATTCCACACGAAAAACTTAAAATAAAAAATCAAAGTAGCAAAGTAATTTGGTTCAAAAATCAAGTCCATGTAATCCATTCATAGCAATAGATCTTTCATCTCATTTGAGCACAAAATAAAACAAATAACTTAAAAAAAAAACAACAAAGGATTCAACCAATGATTATGTTGGTCCCTTGACTGTAACAACATTGGACATAGGGGGGTGAATGTCCTAACTTAGTTTGTAGGTTACTTTTTAAGTTTTTTTAAATATTTTACTAAGCGTGCTGAGTTGGTTTATAAAATGAAATGCTTACTAACACGCAATCTAAATGAAACACACAAAGTAAGCTAAGTCTCAGTTTGGCAGACTTTGCTGAGTGAAAATACTTAGCAAAGCTGACCAATAAAACACTTAGTAAATAATTGCAACTATAAATTTGATGCGTGTTGAGCAAATACTTTGCAGAGTGAAAATAAATGGATAAAGGTTAAGAGAGTTAAACACAATGATTTTATCCTAGTTTAGCAATCTGTGCATAATTCAGACCGTGGTTACCTTCTCCTAGTTTTAATCTACTAATTCAACTCCTTTAATTAGGAGGAGGAATCTTCACAGCGTGTAGATGTTTACAAAAAATACATTCCTAGCTTATCTAACCCTCCAATAATTTGAGTACACTTCTCAAAATGTTATCACTTAAAGTATTAAAAAAGAATAAAGTAAACAACTTATAATATATTGTTTTCCTTACAAATATGATTTATAACAAATTGTAATCTTGCTAACTTTTGGGAAGAACCAAGATTAGGAATTGGGTTGTTCTTCTAATTTTGAGTATTTCTGTTTGCTGAGTAATTGAGCAGGGCTTTTAGCACTTAGGAAATTCCAGGTTTATTTACCAAGTTTGAAACGATGCCTTCAGTTTTCTATATATAAATGAATGTTGAAGTAACCGTTGCAAACTTATCCTTCAACTCGTTTAATCTGTCAAAATATCTTCTCTTCAAGTATTCAAAATCTTCCCGTTTGAGATAAGTTTGAATCCGTTGTGAGAAAGATTTACAACCGTTGATGTGTGAGATTAAAACGTTAATATGCAAGATTAAACCGTTGAAAAAAATTCTCGCCGAGACTTGATCTTGAATCTGTTTCAATCTTGCGAAATGTAGACTAGGCTGCTACATGGCATTCTTTGATAAGCTTGAAGTACTGCTTATAGCAGAATTGCGCGATTCTCTCTGAAATGTAGCAAGACAGTCCGTTTTTTGGATTTTAGTGTTGACATTCCGTACTGACAGATTTTCTCTTGGACCACATTATTATTTCTTTTTTATTTCACTAACAATCATCTTTGAGACTTGAAACACATCAATAGGGAATATTTTGTCCTAGAAATGAAGGGTTAAAAGTATACAATGTTATACGGGATAACTATAAACACTCAGCATAGATATATAATAAGACAAGAGCTGAGTTTATTTCAATTCTTACCGTGCTGAGTTCGATAATCTAGCAACCTGTATTCAGCAAAAACTATCTAACTCTAGTAGGTCAGTGGGACTAGTTTGACTAATCTTAACTAAGCCTAATTAACTCTAAATAAAACTGACTACAATATTGACATATAGATTGTTTTCATTTATGTTCTACATCGTCAAAAACTCTAACTCAAGATTGTTGATCAATCTTTAAGCTAAGTCCAATAGATTATTAGGTTTAAGTGTATGAATTATTAAAATAAAATATATTTTATAAGAACAAATGAAGCAAATTTTGATTTATACACAAACAGATTTAAGGTTAGAAAAATCATATATTTTCAATATAGTACTCAGGGCAACTCCAATAATTCCTCATTTTGAGGAATTTCCCAAAATGGGAAATGAATATGGGGAATGGTCAAGTCCATATGGTATATTCCCAAAATGGGGTTCCCCAAATATGGGGAATGATCCATTTTCCATTTTGAAGGATTGAATAAAATATTATTACTTTTTAGAAAATTGAATAAAATAATATTACTTTTTGTTTTTTATTTTTTTAGTTTTTGTTTTGTTATTCTTTTTGTTAGTTTAATAATAAAATATTATTTTTTTAAAGTGAATTTGATCTGGGGAATGGAAATGAGGAAGATGATTGGAGAAAAAACACTGTGGATCCCCTAAAATGAAGTTTGGGAAATGAATAATAGTGAAAATGGTTGGACTTGCTGTTAATATAAACCCATATTCATAAGTCCACAAATATTAACTCACGATTAACATAAATTGCGAAAAACAAATAGATATCGGTCATAATTCAAAGAATATTTGCAGATTCTCCACTAGAGGCTTATTAGATCGGAGTCAATGATTAACCGGACAGGGTAATGCATTCTCCATTTCCATATCTGTTAAGGTTTCGGGGAGAACAAAATATACATCCACGTTCCATGGGATGGGAGAATATTATCGAGAATTCTTCATCTTTATTGGAACGGATCCCCACCAAATTTGGATATTTTCGGCTTCAACCCTTTTTTATATAATAAATTATACATGTCATATTTAGTCATTTTACATTTTTCGCAACTTCTCAACTATTTTAACAAACATTTCAACCCTTATAAAACTACTTAGAAGTTGATTCTCTCTTTATTTTTAAACTCTTTAAAAGTTAAAACATGTGCATAACACAATAAGTTAAAAAAACACAAATTATGAGAAACACCCACTTGACTTATTATATCCTGAATTTTGAAAAGAATTCCGTAACTTTACAACTTGCAAAAATGCATCATTTTTCTCCTTAAATGTCATATATCAGCTTTTAGTTGAGTTGATTTTTTAAATATGGCATTTTTCTGATTTTATCTCTCTGATCAAAAGTAGACATGCACGTTAAAGAATCAAAGTCATGCATTTTTCAAAATTGAAGGAGCTTTGAGAACTTTTTAGGTGAAAATATAACAAGTTAGGTGAGTTGATGATGCATTTTGCTAAACATGACATATATAGTTTAAAATAAGCATGTAAACTTTTTTTTTTCATCATATTTTTTCCTAGTATTTGGAAGGGATTAACTAATTAACTTACTTTCTTTACCAAACATCCATTATTTTACTTACGTCAATTATTGATGTAATGTGCTTATGACGAGTCACAAAAAGTTAGGCTATCTAACTGGGGAAATAAAACCATTTATACAAAATATGCTAAAAAGGAAACAACAGCAGGATAACAAGTAAATGAAATGGACAGGAAGTGGGAGCATGTCGGGGCATGAAATGGGAGCAAATATTAATGATGAGTCCCAACAACATAATGTTTTAATGGTTGCTTTCCTATATTAACATCATATTTAACAAATATAATGGTTTTGGGACTAAAGAGATTTGTGCCAAATCTCCGACTTGATGTCTAGGTTTGTAAACCGAGGCTTACTTACCGGGGGATAAAATGCATTTTTTTCATCCTCGTTTATGTTAAAATTTCTGATGAAAAACAACTTTATACCCATTCTATTAAGAAATCGTCGCCATCCGTCGAGTATTTCTCATTTCCTGTTGAGAAAATTCACTTACAGTTAAAAATAAACAATATCAATTTTTAATTCTCGTGTTTTTGTTAAAGAGTAACAGGTCCGGTTTCGACATATCACGGGCCCTAACGAAATAAGAAATAAGGATCCATTTAGTTAAATTTATTTAATGTAAAATACCAACTCTCTTAACTTTTTTATTTTAAATTTCAAATTTATTTTGAGTATACAATTAACAAATTTTGATGATATTTTGTAATTTATATATACAAATAAACATAACAAAAATTTGGGCACTTTTGCTTCGTGGGTTTTAGACCGTTGCACATCTAACTTTTGCCTAAAACCGGTCACAGATAGTAATATAAGGAATGAGATTTTCTATCTTCATTATTTTACCTCAACTTTTTCTCCCACTAAATCTTTATCATGTGTCTTAAGTTATACACGTGATAACTATTTTAAAATTTTAAGTAAATTGACAAAATAAAAAATTATATACATAGTAAAAATTGAAATTTGAAATAAAGTTGACAATAGAATAGTCGACACAAAATCTTATTTCCTAGTATAAAACATTTTAGATATCAGATTCTTCATTTTTAAATTGTTTGTCCTTATTTGAAAATCTTTTGTGAAGTTGTATTTTTGTATTTATGTAAACTAAAAATTCGAGAATTATCTTCGTCTTTTACATTCCCATTAAAAATTTGATGATTAAATAGATATACGATCATCAATTTTGCAATTGGACAAGGACTCACAAACATACAATAAAATCTTTATAAATTAATATAGTTGAGATCGGAAAATTTTACTAATCTAAAGATGCATTAAATGATTTATAAATTAATAATTATTAATTTATAAAGATGATAATTGCAAGTATACAGTTGTGATGTAGTTTTAAAAGATATTGATCCCACAGGGAAGGAATTCGGTTCTAAGGATCAACTAGAGTTACGGAGCAAAAGAAAATATAATAAGTTGAAGATTTTGAATGGTAGACTGATGAATGAATAGATGCATGAACAGATTAAAGAAGATGAAAAGCATATAGATATTTCCTAAGAACAAGTATAGTGGATTAAAATATGCAAAATAATCAAGAATGTTTTATGCACTAGATAACTTCAACAAACTCGGTTCTAGACTCCCAAATATACTATAGTTCACCGCAGAGCAACACATGAAATGACTTTTCTAAATCTAAAGTAAACGAATTATGACAGTTATAAAAACCTGGACAACAATAATACTATGCTTAGTACGAGTCGCTCTCACATAGCCATATTTAGCAAGTTACCACTCCAAAAATGTTAGCTCACTAAACAGCGTTATAATCATAGATCCAGTGATTATACACAATCTTGTTAACCTCGAAACTACTCTTAAAGTCAACTTGAAAGCATATAACTTCATTAATATAAGTGACGCAAGATAAAATACTCGTTATGATACATAGACATATCATAAACTTCGAATTAGAAAGTAAAACTAGAAAACAAAGTAAAGTTATAAGGTGTGCAAGTGAAAGCTAAAGTTGATCAAAGCTTATCCACTCTTTAATGGGAGTCGTTAATTCCCGCGATTCCAGCGTCTACTTTGAATTCGGTCTCAACTCGTACAGAACCTCCGTTAGGATGCTATTCCTTGTGAATACTGAACAAATGAATGTTGAAGAACAGAAACTTTTATTGATAAGTGGTTTACAATTACACTCATACAACAATCGCTCGAATTTGTGGAGAAATCTAGTGATTGAAATAAGAATCGAATTACTTATACATTTTTCTCTCTAACACTTTGAACTTAGCAAAATCTATATAACTTTCACTCTCTATCTATCATGTATCATGCCATACATGTCATCTCACACCATCTGCTACATGAAATGGTTGATTAAAACCTCTATTTATAGAGTGTGAAAGGTTACGTTTCTCCAAACGAATAGTCATGTCCATTGGTGAAGGGTTGCATCATCTTCAATGTGATTGGATGTAAGATTACATCCTTATCTTTAATGAATAGGCATCTATTCGTGGTTGCATTGTCTCCGGTGTCTCTTCGCCTGACAGATGATGGAGGTTGATTGTTCTTATCCGGTGGTTGGAAGTTGAGAAGAGTTGATCAAACCCTTCACGATTCGCGAGCTTGACATACATGTCGTGATTATGAATGTAAGTTGGTAACTGACTGTTTGTGAAGAATGATAAGTCACGATCGTGATAGATAGTTGTGAGCATGATATGGTCAATCACGAGTAGGAATCACTATTGTGACATGGTCATGACTTATGTTTTTCTTCATGATTCTTCTTTGCAACTTTACCGATCTTTGACAACTTCGATCCTAAGCCAATTCCTTGCATTCCATGCATCTTTTTGTACCTTTTTCACTATTTTTACATAGAATTCCATCTTTGATCATTTCACTCCCAAGATTCACCTAGTTTCTGCACTTGCATAAAAAACAACTACAACCATGTGAAATCTTTTATATGAAGTATAAAATGACTCTAAACCATATCATTTTATGAGTAAAAATATCAAGATAATAAGTGTAATTATACACTTATCAGCAAACCTGTCCATTTCATTGGGGGAGAATGGTCCCTGATGGAAGACAAGGGTAGAATTCTTGATTGTGGATATCCCCTTGGCTTACAACATAATCCTCGGGCACCCCCTCGTTGTAGGATCTGAAGGTGTCATTAACCTTCAATACCTCACGCTCTAGATACCCACCCACTAGGGGGTAGCTACCGCCCGGGGAAATCAGTAGGCCACTCAAGCAACATACTTAATGTCCCTTAAGGCTGAACCTATAACCGTAGAAGCAGATCTTAAACATGACCGAGCTGCTGAGCCAGCTGAAGTCATGGTAGTAGTCAACCTGGAAGAGGGTAAGGCAGTACGCATGTTCGAGGGATTGAAAGAAGAAATGAAGGGGGAAATCTTAACAGTACTGCAAGATCGGGTCTACGCATTCGTACAGACTTCTGAGGACCTGAACAAGGTCAACCCTGAAGTGGCCGAGCACAGGCTGAATGTGTTACCCCAAGCTAAGCTTGTAAAAAAAGTGGCGAAACCACGTGTCGGAAAGGCAAAAGGCCATAGAAGAGGAAGTCTCTTAGCTGCTGAAGGCTGGCCACATTAAGGCAGTTCGGTATCCTGACTGGATTGCTAATGTAGTGTTGGTAAAAAAGGCGAATGGAAAGTTTCGCATGGGTGTTGATTTCACAGATTTGAATAAGGCATGCCCAAAAGACAGTTACCCTCCCTAGCATCAACATGCTAGTAGACGCCATAGCAGGCTATGCAATTTACTATATGCTAGATGCTGCATCGGGCTACAATCAAATACCCAGGGCCGAGGAGGATAAATAAAAGACATCCTTCACCACGCATGAAGGTATACACTGCTACAACGTTATGCCCTTCGGCCTCAAGAATGCCAGTGTAACGTATCAGTGAATGGCCAATGACACCTTTGGAGATATGATCATGAAGGAGGTAGAATTGTATGTTGATGATATGATCATCAAAAGCAAAACCAAAGGCGAGCACGCCTCAGACCTAGCGAAGGTCCTTGCCCTCTTGGAAAAGTATAAGCTGAAACTCAACCCGGAAAAATGTGCCTTCGACGTGACGGGAGGAGAATTCTTAGGATACTTGGTTTCGCAAAGAGGAATAAAGGCCAATCCTGACAAAATAAAGGCAGTATTATAGCTGCAAGAACCCCAAAGAATTAAAGATGTTTAGCGCCTCAACGGCAAGATCAATGCTCTGGGAAGATTCGTTTCATATGCGGCTCGCCGATGCGTCCCATTTTATAAAGCCTTGAAAGCTAAAAAATTTGTGTTGGGAGAAGACTGCAGCGCGACACTCGCAGAGATCAAAGCCTTTTTGGTCTCTCTGTCGTTACTAAGCCAACCCATCGCCGGCTCGCCGCTCTACCTCTAATTGAGCACCTCGGAAGAAGCCTTGGGAATGTTACTCGTCACGGAAGAGGGGACTGACCAATTCCTGGTATACTACAGCAGCCATGCCTTAAAAGGGGTTGAACTCAGATACGGTCGAATGGAGAAAGCGGCCTTCGTGCTAATCGTTGCCTCCCAAAAATGGTACCATTACTTTCAGGCCCATACAATCATAGTGGGCACTGATCTGCTACTCAAGAAAATGCTTCAGAGACCCGAATCCTCGGGCCATTTCACCGAATAGTCCCTCAAACTTTCAGAATTTGACATCTTCTTTGAGTCAAGAGCAGCGATGAAAGCCCAAGTACTAGCGAACTTTGTTCAGGAGGCCACGCCGTCGAGGGAGCGCCCCAAAGTAACATGGAGAATGTTTATAGACGAAAGTTCTAATAGCACGGTGAGAGGCATAGACATCTTTATCCAAGGGGTGTCAGGTTGGACTTCAGCGCCTCTAATAATGTAGCGGAATACAAAGCATTGATCTTCGGGCTAGAGATTATCAAGGCCCTCAAGCCCAAATGTATCATTATATTCAACGATTCAGGATTGGTAGTCAAACAATTTGGAGGCAAATACAAAGCCAAGAACAAAGCCATGAGGCAATATCTTACTAAGATAACCTCCCTCATCAAGGAAGTACGCTTTGAAGGCATAGAAATGACAATCACACAGATCCCAAGAGCGTTGAACGCTGAGGCAGATAGGTTAGCGAAAGGGGCTTCGAGCGAAGGATAGGAGATCTTACTCTCGTGTATTCCATTGAAAATTAGCATGCCAAGCATATCACTGTTAGAAGTAATGTAGATGGATATGGAGGATGAATGGTTCACGCTTATCCTTAAATATTTGACAAGCAATGCGCTTCTGGGCGAGGAATGTGAAGCCCAAAAGCTAGTAAGGAAATCCTTTTGCTACGCCATCATAGGTGACCAGTTGTTCAGGAAATCCATCAGCCACCCTTGGCTGAAGTGCGTTGGGCGAATCAATGCCGACTACATCTTGCGGGAAGTCCACAAGGGCCTATACGGAGCACACGAAAAGAAGGGCGCAATGGTGAGAATGGCTAAGCTACAAGGCTTCTACTAGCCGATGATGGAGTTGGATGCCAAAAACTTGATCCAATCTTGCAAATCATGCCAAGCATACGCGAAATTGGCCTCAGCGCTCGCAAGACCTCTATCAGTGATTTAGGCGGCATGGCCCTTCTCCTTGTGGGGCGTAGATTTAGTGGGGCCCCTGTCGAGGGCTAAACAACAGAAACGGTGGGTCATTGTGGTGGTGGACCACTTCACGAAATGGGTGGAGGCCGAACTGCTCTCAACCATCACGCCAAAGCAGGTGATATCCTTCTTCAGCCAAAACATAATGTTACATTTTGGCAACCCACACACAATCATTGTAGACAATGGGACCCAGTTCAATTGCCATGCCTTCAAATGTTTCTGCCAGCGGTTTAAAATAAGGTTACGTTTCTCCAACGATTCCCACCCACAAATGAAAGAGATGACTGAATTGACCAATAGGACCATTTTGGAAGGGCTCAAAACAAGGGTCCATAAACACGATTCGGCATGGTTGGAGGAACTAAACAATGTCCTTTGGTCCTATAGGACAACCCTGCGAACGGTAACGGGCGAAACACCTTTTCTTTTAACATATAGAACAGAGGCAGTTGTCCTAGTTGAAATGGGCGTGCCAAGTGCAAGAGTAGCGAACTATATTGAAGGGGCTTCCAATGATGGCCTGCTACGACAAAACTTGGATTCCCTTGAAGAGCGGCGAGAGCAAGCCCTCTTTCGCATGACGGAATACAAGCGATACACATCCCTTTTACGCAGTAAAAAGGTTAAGCCGCGCTCCTTCCAAGAAGGCAAGTTGGTCCTCCATAATACAAATGACTCTCAGGCCAAGGAAGGAAGAGGAAAGCTTGGAATAAAATGGAAGGCCTGTTCAGAGTTGTCAAAAGGATAGGCAGTAGTGCCTACAAGCTCTCAACCATGAGGGGAAAAGTATTGTCGCGCATATGGAACATGACGTCCCTTCGAAAGTTTATCCAAGAGGATAGGAATTGTAATACCATATGAATTTTTTGTATTTTGTACTCGTTTAGGCAATGAAAATGGAGTTATCCAACTACCTTCTCTCGTAAATTTGGTGCATAGTAACAAGAAAAAGCCCGCAAGCTGCAATCCCCTCGGCGCTAAACAGCCTGTAGGCTACGATCCCTAGCGATCCCCTCGACTCTCTTATGCTTTGAAATTAAAGCAAGCAAAAGCCTGCAGGCTGTGATCCCTAGCGATCCCCTCGGCGCTGAATAGCCCGCAGGCCGCGATCCCTAGAGATCCCCTTGATGCTCTTATGCTTTGAAATTAAAGCAAGCAAAAGCCCACAAGCTACGATCCCTAGTGATACCCTCGGTGCTGAACAGCCTACAGGCCGCAATTCCTAGCAATCCCCTCAGTGCGCTTATGCTTTGCAAGTAAAGCAAGTAAAAGCTAGCAGGCTATAATCCCTAGCGATCCCCTTGGTGTTGAACAGTCCGCAGGCCGCAATACCTAGAGATCTCCTTGGCTTTCTTATGCTTTGAACTTAAAACAAGCAAAAGCTCGTAGGCTGCGATCCCTAGTGATCCCCTTGGTGCTGAACAGCCCGCAAGCCACGATCCGTAGCGATCCCCTCGGTGTCCTAATGTTTTGCAAGTAAAGAAGTAAAAGCTCACAAGCTACGATACCTAGCGATCCCCTCTGCACTGAAACCGCATGCAGGTGGCGATCCCTAGAGATCCCCTCGGTACCCTTAGGCTTAAAAGAAAAACAGATCCATTCGACCCTCTCATTTTAAAATAAGTTACTGAGGTAAACCTACTACACTCGGGATATACCCTCTCATCGACCTCATTTTGACACTACAACTATACGCATTTTACTTAATGACGCCACAGATCTCCTAATTCGGTATTCGCAAATTACTAAAATGAACACAAGGGTCACGTCCTCACAACCATTGATCTCCTAGTTCAGCATATGAGAGCTCTAAGACTACATTCGTTCCGCGTACATCGGACATTCAGTAAACACAACCAAAGCAAAAATAGGAAAGTTAAAAAAGCAATTCAGCAAGCACAAATAATATCAATCCAGCGGAAAATGAAGATATTGCAAATGAAGAAAAAAGATATTCATATATATAAAATTACAGGCCCATAAGCCGAGCCTGATGGCTATAATTTGTGATTGTTTCAAATAAATAAATACAAAAAACCAAAAATAAAAATTTAAACAGAATTGGGAAGCAGCAGGCAGCGACGCTTCAGGATTGAACCTCCTCCTATTTGATGGCCACGGAGGAGAAGTTGGAGTACAAGGGTTTCGACGCTGGAGGCCCAAATATCGCATGTCATCCTCCATGTGGCCGAGGGCTTCATCAAGCGGAGTAAGTTGGGCAAGGTCATCTATATCAGCTCCGGGAAATGTCACGCACACTGTTGGAAAGAAGGCGGTGTGATGGCTGAGGTGATCCTCCAGCTAATCCTCGCGGGTTTTCTTAACCTTCAGCTTATACTTGGCCCTATGGTGCTCAAATTTTTGCTAAAGGTCATGCAACACGGCGATCTTCCCCTCACTATCCATCTTCCAATAGTTTAGCCCTTTCTTCACCCTCTCTAGTGCCAGCTCCGCCTCAGCCTTTTCCTCCCCCACCCTCACTGCCTCGGCCTTGGCCTCATTAATTATGGCCTTTAACCTCTTTTCTTCAGCCTCGGTAGCGGACTTGATTTTGGCCAAAGCCATATTATGCTTCTCCTCCAGTCCCCGCAAAGTGGCTATCAGTTCCTTCCGCTTGGTCTCAAAATACTCCAAGTCCTTGCGGGTCTGTATAAGCTGATAAGTGTATAATTACACTTAATATCATATTAATTTTATACATTAAACACTATAGTTTAAGTCATTTTTATACTTCATATAAAAGATTTCACGTGGTATATAGTTGTTTTTTATGCAAATGCAGATAATAGGTAAATCTTGGAAGTAAAATGATCAAAAGTGGAATTCTATGAAAAAAGAGTGAAAAAGGCGCAAAAAGATTAGTGGAACTTAAAGATTTGTCTTAGGATCGAAGGTGTCAAAGATCGGTGAAGTTACAAGGAGAATTTTGAAGAAAAATGCAATTTATGATCGCGATAATCATTCGTGGTCACTACTTGTTCTTCTTTAGAATAAAAGTCTACCAATCAAAGATTCACAATCGTGACATATATATCACGGTCGCGACATGGACGGTTTTCTGGTATTATCTTCTTAATTACCAACTGCTAGATAAGCATGATCAACTGCCATCAACTACCAATGAAAAGACACTTATCAGGAGTCAACCAATCAAGAAAAGGTGCCTATCCATTGTGGATTATATCAAAGCTTCTCAACCAATCATAATGAAGAGATGCAATCATTCACCAATGGATACGACTCTTCGTTTGGCTAGACGTAACCCTTCGAACTCTATAAATAGGGTTCCAATCCTCAGTAATTTCATGCAACAGTGTCCAGAAGAAAGGGGTGAAAGATAGTGTATAGTGTGTAGATAGAGAGTTCGCTACGTTCATAAGTGTTAGCGAGAAACTGTTTAAGTGATTCGAATCCTTGTTTCGATCACTAGATTTCTCTATATTCTCGAGC
>CATIWQ010108811.1:0-14518 GCA_949673415.1 Euphorbia schlechtendalii
TTTGTTTTAAGCAATGCTGAAGTGTATGTTTAGTGTTTCTTTTATTGATAATTTCAGTTAATGTTTAAGTTGATTACTATTGTTGATATATATATATATATATATATATATATATATATATATATATATATATATATATATATAATATTGTCTACTTTGAGCTTCAGCCCTCATGAATTTCGTTTTGAATTTAAAATCAAAAGGTCACATATCAATTGGGAAATTGTTCATGCATGCTTATACACCAAAAATCTCATCCAAATCTTTACAATGTAAAATATATGTTTGCCAAAAATATACAGGGAAACTTAAAAAACATGTCTTGTGGTTTGAGTTTTTTTGTACAAGGGTATTTGTGATTTTGACCCCGTTCTCTTCAACTACAATTCAATTGAGTTCAGTTCAGTTAAGGTAAGTTCAGTTCAATTCAGTTAAGTTCAGCTATGCGTAGTTATAAATTTACATTAAAATAAGTTCAGTTCAGTTCAGTTTTCAGAAGTTGAAGAGAAAATGGACTTTAAAAGGTAGCAAAAAAATTCATAAAAAATATTAATCTTATATAAGTTATATAACATTATCATTTGAGTCATTTTCAAACATTTTATATTTTATTATGATTTTTTTAAAGTTATAATTGCACTTTAATTTTAAAATATTTAAAAATATTTTGAAAATTTATAGCTAGGTTTATAGAATTTTAATAACTATATTGCATAAGAATTAAATTATGTGAATTAAGATTACAAATCCTCAAATCATATGTACCATTTTATAAAAAGAAAAATTTTAAAATAACTTTTTTTTTGTAAGACAATTAAATCGAAGTTTCCTCATATACTTATATCGAGGCATGATAAGTTTATCAAAGGCTATCAAATATAATTAATTAACAAATAGTTAACAGTTGACAACAAGGACAAAGAGGTTTTTTATTGTGAAAAAGGACAAAGAGTTGGATAGGCATTAAATGAGAAATGTCATACCTGTCAATAATACCATTGTTTTCATTTTCAGTTGAATTTCTTTGTTTTGACTTGTTAAGTAGGCTTAATGCATCTTAACCCCTTCAACTTATTCCTAAATTTTATATTCTTCATGAACTTTGAAGTATTTTTAATGTCTCTCTGAATTTGTCTAAACGTTCTCAATTACCCCTTGAACTTGTCTAAACGTTCTCAATGCCCCCTTGAACTTGTCTAAACGTTCTCTATTTCCTCCTGAATTTTGAAATGTTCTCAATGCCCCCTGAACTTGTCTAAATGTTCTCCAACACCCCCTCAATCCAAAATTGCAAGTTGTGATAGTGGACCAACAAACATGAGCGCTTCAATGAATAAAATTATTTAAAAAAATTAAAAAAGAAATAGATTTCCCGATATTAATATTATAACGTTACAAAAGTCCAAATCTCTAAATCATTCTTCAGATAGAGGGGGTGATGGAGTGCGGTTTAGATAAGTTCAAGGGGAAATTGAGAACATTTAGACAAGTTCAGGGGGCATTGAGAACATTTTAAAGTTCGGGGGGAAATTGAGAACGTTTAGACAAGTTCAGGGGGGTATTGAGAACACTTCAAAGTTCAGGGGAGAATATGGAGCTTAGGGACAAGTTGAGGGGTTCAAGATACATTAGGCCTATTAAGTATAATACATATCTTATGGTTTATAATTGAATTTAATATGTATATCTCACCTTTCATCTAATGTCAATAATATTTAAAGTTGTTACTTCTTTTTATAATAAAAAAAGTTGTTACCATACAATATTGCAAGTGTATCAATAAAAAGAATTATGTTCTTAAAATTTAAAAATCAAAATTACTTACTCCGGTTCTTTTACGTGTCTTTTTAGTTTTTTATTTTGATCTTTTTAAGTATATTTAAATTATCAATATAATTTTTATAAAAAAGATTTTTAATTTATCTTTTTATTAATTAAAAAAGAGATTACATATCGATGAAATTATAAATTGGTAATTAAGATGAAAGAGAAGTTTATGAAAAATAAATAAATATTTATGAAAGTAATATATGTTTTATTAATTTTTTGAAAATGTCTAAAGTGACATTTAAAGAATATTTAATAAAGTCCTAATAAGCTTACATATCATAAATTAGAATTTCTATTCTACATCCCCTCTAATTCTAGAATCCACCATCCACTAAGAGTCTGTTTGTTATTTTTTCTCAAGCTGCTGTCTTAATAAGTTGCTTTAACAAACTTTTTGTAAAAATGCATATTTTATGTTTGAACAACATATTTTGATCCTTTATACTACCCCTGTCTACTAAATATTGTCGTTTTAACTAATTCACAATTTTTAAGATAACAATAAACCGAATGAGGTGATTTACTAACTTAACCTTTCCATAAACGTCTTACTTTATTTTCAAGACTTCATTAATATGTTTAAATATAAATTCACATAGTCTTCTCATCTTGTTATTGGAGATTAAAATATGATTATCTTGAAAGTTGAACAAATTAATAGGGGTAGGAGTGGAAAATTTGAAGAAAAAGCACGTTGAAAATACAAAATGACAATAAAAAAGAAACATCAAAATTCATCTAAAATGATAATATTTAGTAGACGGAGAGAGTACTATTTAATTAAAAACTGTCTAACTTATTTTTTCTAAAATCAATTTTATTACTTATAAAAAAAAGTTGAAAAAAAACTTTCCAGAAAAATTATTTAGAAAAGTACGGATCCTAAATATGTTCATTCTAACTCTGGCCTAATACTCCTTTGAGTCCAACTGAACCCAATTCCTAGCTTTTCGTCGCATATTTTGACTTTTCGGGTACATGTGCATGTGATTTTTGGATTTATCTGTGAATCAAAATAAATTGATTACAGCCAAAACCCTATAGACTCTAACATACAATATTAGAAAATAAACTCAACTTGGTGAGGTCTATTATTAAATTATTAATATATATATTACAAAACATAAAAACCTTTCCCTAACAATAAGTTACTCTTTTAACTACGTTATTTAGGCTATTCCAATTATGACTCGATAGAAATGAACTAAAATACTAAAATTTGTCTGATGAATTTCAAGTGGATTTGCAAATAACATGATATAACATCACATTGATGAAATTTGGTTCTTTTACGATAAATTACATAATTTAAATTTCAATAACTACAAATTCAGTTTTTGTTCATTTCATAAACAACAAATTGAAAATAGAAATGAAATTCAATTTGATAAAAATTCATTTGTTTCAAGCAATGCTAAAGTGTATGTTTAGTGTTTCTTTTGTTGATTATTTCAGTTGATGTTTAAGTTGATTACTATTGTTGATTTATGTTTGTTGTTGTCATTGTTTCAAGCAAAACAAACATACATACATACATACATATATATATATAATAAAATTTGTTTTGAAAATCACATTAGTATTACAATAAAAAATTTTATAAACAAACATCTCAAAATACACACACACACAATGATATAATATTGTTTATTTTGAGCCTAAGCCCTCATGAATTTTGTTTTCAACTTAACCTCAAAAGGTCACATATTGGTATCCGTTGGGTGAAGTCCACTACCTTCAACGTCCTCGGATTCCTGCAAAACAAGTCCCCAGCCGGAAGTATTTCCGGTGAAAACCCTCCGATGCTAAAGTTAGCGGATTGGGAGAGGTGATAGAGGTGAATTCTCAAAATAACAGTTACCTTGAAAGTGGGAGATTGCCTTGCTATTTTTAGGAAGCTTTGTAATGATGGTGGGCGGGACCCGCCTGTGAGCTGTGCGTAAGTGGCAAGCTATTTGGGGGTCTTTTCCGCTGTTAGATCATTAAATGCTTCCCCTCTGCTTGTCATTCTTGCATTTAATACGTCAGTGGGGAGAGAAGGAGTGCGCTGAATCGGCAAGGGTCGCGCTGAAGGTAATTGGGCCCAGACGCGGAGGATTTTGCTGAGGTAGTAACTCGACTTAGGGGTTTCAGCCTAAGTTGACCCATTGGTGCTGAGAGATGTTCAGCTTAAAAGTGCTTCAACGTGATCAACATGTTTTTGGAAGAGGAGGCGTGCAAGTGCTGAATCGTCTTTTGTTGAGGAGGCTTTCTTACTAGGCTAAGGTGTGCTACTTGGGCCTTAATGGGCCTTTGTATCAGGAGTCCCCCCTCAACGAGTCCAATAAAGGCTTTAGGGCCGCAAGAAAAGGCCCGCACGCGTGGCGTCACTTCAATAATATGCGTCTGTTGGATAGGATGTGACCTTTCGTATCCGCCATCATATGATAGTCATCATGACCATGCTTCGTGTAACAAGATGATCGCTTCGTGATTCACGTTATTCACTGTATAAATAGGTTCATTTGATCCTAAGTGGGTTTTCCCATCTCATTTGCTCTCTAAATTCTCTTTGCTTTCTTTTGCTTTCAGTCTTCTCGTTGGTTTTCTGCAAAACTTCTCCTCTTCTATTCGTTAGTGAGTTTTGGTGTTTTCTATTCTTGTCCTTCTTGCTTACTTGATCCTTGTTTCCTTTCCATCTTTCAAAGTTAACCTCTTTTGAGAAAAATATCCACCGAATCATTGGATTCTTATGCCTTGATCCACCGCGCTGACCACCGCCAAGGGGTTGGAGAGCACAGCGATCCTTTTCCTCCGGAATCGCCTGAGTCTCGCCCTCCTACCTCTGCTCCTACTGCTCCCCCCATCATGGTTGGAGAGGCTTCCTCCCCTACGGTAGAGATGGTGGGAGGTGGATCAGGGTCTGTCCCACGCTGCCAAGTTATGGTGGGAGAGACTTCCTCTTTGTTCCCCGTCGAAGGGGCTGATTGTCAGACTCCTTCCATCATTAGGAAGAAAGAGGCGAACGAGATCTATAAGATCTTGCTCGAGGATGAGGATGCTCGTGGTGTGAATGGGCAGGAGCCGAAGAAGGGGGAGGTTATGTGGAATCCTCCCAAGTGGGATTTGGTACCTATGTTATCCCAACAGCTGCGGTGGGGCTTTCGCTTCCCCATGGATGTCGGCGTGATCGACGTGCTGCGAGAATTCACCCTGTGCCCCGGCCAGTTGCACCCCAACGTGTGGATTATCCTTGCCGTGTTGGCAAGGATGTGCCATGATCTTGGCTTCGCCCTCTTTAGGCCTGTGTTTTGGCTCTTCCTCAAGCCGCGCACTAAGCATCAAGGGGCCTTTATCTTTTGGGGGAGCACATGAGAGACCATGCTGAAGCTCATAGGAAAGCAGTCCCAAGTTAGGGATTTCAAGGATAAGCGGTTCTGGATATTTCCCTTCCCCGATGTTGTGGAGGAGGGCGCGCTGAATCCATTGAGGGATGGAAAGTTCCCTTTCCTTACTCAATGGAATTGCAACTTTAAGGATCCCTTCACCTGGCACCGTGCCATAGACATGAGAGCTTCGCAGCGCTGGGAGGCAGAGATTGTGCGCTGAATTCGCCCAGGTATTCATTGGCATGTGGCTGAATATCTGCTGGGTCAGCCCGATGGTCTCTTCTACTGGATGGATCAAGGGGCCATCGTATATACTGATTTGACTGCTGAGGATGGTGAGGCTTCGCGAAACTGATCTCTCTTTTCTTTCATTTGTAAGAATGGCTCGTACTAAGTGGAAGCTTAAAATTATTCCTGTAGTGGCAGCGGCGTGAGTCCAGGCGTAGGCGGAGGTGACCCCCGAGGGGGGGGGGGAAGTGGTGCTGAGGCAGCCCAAGCTAGCACGGCTGCGCCCGTGGAGTTGGCTTCAGAAGTGAGACCAAAAGAGGAGGGTGCCACTACCGATGGATGGGCTCAGCAACTGCTGGATGAGGGGATCATAGATCCCCTCATTGCCCAGGAGGCAGCCCGCGGGATGGAGGAGGATGTGGTTATTATCAAAACCACTCCTTAGAGGGCTTTGGTGCCGGTGTCTAGCCCTAGGGGGCCTTTGTCGAAGGCTTCAACCCCCGCCAGGGGTGTGGCGATAAGAGAGAGGGGGCAGAAGCACCCCCGAAGCGCTGTTGAGGCTAGAGGGGAGTCCTCTAAAGGAGGGAGGGCTCCTATCTTTGAGGAGGAGAACCTTCAATGGGTTCGCTTTGACCCACCATTGGTAAGTGCTATTTATTGCCATGTTGTGCCTTTTATTGCTCGCCTGTGTTATAACCTGTGATCCTCCTTTAATACTCGTTTGCTTCCACTACAACTGTGGCGCAAGGTCCATGGGATGATGTGCCTCTGGTGAAACCAGAGGTGGTTGGTGAGTTGGGCCGCTTTACGAAGCTGCCCCATGAGGATGCTCGTTTCAACGAGATGGGCCCCGCTGAGATGGGGGCCTATGCTAAGAGGCAAGCGCTATTTGTAAATTCATCTTGTCTTCTTTCTTCGCTTTCTATTTTCTCCTATTTTTATTTACTTCCTTATTTTATCTGCCTGTTGTTGGTCATTGTAGGCCTTTTCCACCGCGCATCGAATGGCGAAAGCCTTGACCGCGGCGTAGTGGGAGTTGGAGGGTGCTTATGTAGCCTCCCAAGGGAGCGCGATGAGACTGAAAGAGGTCCAACAGGAGCGGGATACGCTCGCTGAGGTGGAGGAGGCAGCTTGAAAAATGGGGGAGGCTGGTAAAAAGCAAGCGGCGGAACTCGCCCAAACCAGCAAAGACCTTGAGTTCTCAAAGGCTAAGCGGAAGGGAATGTTGGTTATAATGCTCGGCCTGGAGGAGAAGTATGACATGGAGGTAGCCAAAATTAGATCTGCTACCGAGGCTGAAGAGAGGAGACTAAAGGCTGTAATTGATGAGGCCAAGGCCGAGGCAACGAGGGTTGGGGAGGAGAAGGCCGATGCGGAGCTGGCGCTGGAGAGGCCAGAGAAAGGGCTAAACTATTGGAAGATGGATAGTGAGGGGAAGGCCGTCGCGTTGCGTGATTTTCAGCAGAAATTTGAGCGCCACAAAGCCAAGTATAAGCTGAAGGTTAAGTAAACCCGCGAGGATTGGCGGGAGGATCACCTCAGCTATCGCACCGCCTTCCTTCGTGCGGTGCACACAAAATTCCCCTGAGCTGACATAGATTATCTCACTCAGCTTGCCCCTCGAAGCCCTCGGCCGCTGGGAGGATGATGCGCATATTTGGGCCTCCCAAGCTAAGACCCTCTTACTCCAACGTCTCTTCCGTGGCCACCAAAGAGGAAGAGGTCCAGTCTTGAGGTGCCGCTGCCTACTTTTTACTGGTTTTAACGTCCGGGGGAAGGCCCACTAAGACACAGAGATTCGGGTCCGGGATAAGTTTCTTATTTCTTATGTGATCACACTATATCACATCTATTAAAAATCGTATTTCTCAATTGCACATATTCGCATTTACGTCGTTTTGAAGTTGTTATACATGGTTTTACGTATGTGCGGAAAATAGTAAATCCATATACAAAGTGGTAAATAAACGTGAAAAAGTAAAGATCAAAGGTTACATAATCTCGGGGGATACAACCGCCCACCTAATCTATTAATTACATTTCCCAAAAATAATATTTGCAATACCCAAAGGAAAATAAAATCTTAGGCATACATCTAACCTGCATCCATAATGGTTAGAACGAGATATGGCACAATATTTACACGTTTGATCGATTTGATTTTGGCAAGGCCCGTGTGACCTAATTAAAAACATCGATGATTGAAAATTCTTATTTATAATTAAAATGATTCATTTTGTTTACACATACGTTGATTAATTTTGTTAGTGATAATGATCGCATGGCAAGGTGTGAGGCCTGTTATCCAGGAATAATTTGTATTCCCTTCGTGGGGGTATCCTAACATGAATTTCCATTAATAAAGAAATTACAGATGAAGAATAAAAATTACAACATTTAGAATAATAATAAAAATTCTAAGTCCACATATAAAATCGAAAGAATAAGCAACAAACGATGAGCACGGAATCCGCAGTTCTAGGAACTCAGAGGCTTACTCTTTCGGCGTGAATCCACTTCGATGTATCCGTATGATCCTCGGGAACGTTCCTCGTTCTTTTTTCAGTTATGTTGTGTGGAAAATAAATGTTCACTTATCCAAAAGATAATTAAACTCAAGCACTAAATTTGTTTTAGGCCTGAGAATGTCTGGGGATTTTTGTGGAAAAAGATGGAAGAAAAATGATTTGAAAATAATAAAATTCGGGATCCAAACGTGTTTTAGATCTGAATATAATCAAAGAAACCTTTAAAGAAAAGTTGAAAAGTCGAATTATTTCTCTAGAAAAATATTAATTTTTTTGTTAAAATTTCTTCATCGTTGTCGAGAGAAAACTATATTTTTGTCAATTTTTTCAGGTCCCAAATACTGAAAATTCAGCGAATATTTATAGGCGAAAAAACCCGAAAAATCCAAACGGAAACAAATTCTGGCGAGGCTCACCGGAAATTCTAGCGAGCCTCGCCAGAATCGGGCGAGGCTTGCCGGATTCCGGCGAGTGATTCCCGATTTTTATTTTATTTATTTTTATTTTTAATTTTTTTGAAAATATAAATAAATTAATTATTACCAAAATTTATTTTTTTAAGTTTTTTAAAAAATAATTTAAAACCTTAAAATAAATGGTGACGAGGAATATTCCGATTCAGAGATTTCCAGATAATAAAAAATCATGTGATTTGAGGATAAAAATCCTGAAAAACCGTTATCATTGAACGCGCGAATTGGTACAAAATCCTTTGCTCACACAAATGTTGAATATTAATGAGCAATTGACATTGATAAAGATTCATGGTGTCGGAAGATTCAAATGTGAGATTAAGGCTTGGTTGGTTGATTGATTGATATAACTTGCTCACTTGTAGATTTTTATGGTTTTAATTACTTGTCCGTCGTTAGTAATGAAACAATACCACTTTTTTTTTGCGAGGGATATACTTTTTTATGGATTTACATATTAAACATATCAAATTTTAATATTTGTTAATTATTTTGTTCGGTTCAATTGGTTATATTACAAAAAAGGTCTGAAAATCGAAATGAATCGGCCAAATAAAAATTAATTTTGGTTAAGTTACTTTTGTTATATTTAATTCGATTGCATATTTCAATACTTGTTCATTTCTATCATTTATTGAAAGCTAAGTAGAAAAATATCATATGTTAAATCTGGTTCGGTTTAATTCGATTTCAACACTCTTTGTTGAATGGTAAGAATATATAGAGCCTGTATTATGAATACTTGAAAGTTAAGTAGAAAAGGTGGAAAGTTAGGTAGAAAATTTGCATATGGTAGTTTAGTAGATGGATGGGAATGGGAGAGAAGTTAAAAAAAGTGTCTTAGAATTGAATTAAATAAATAAGATAAATATAGGATAGTTCAAGATTGGGCAGGATACAATAACCTAAACCCATCCAAGCAAGACCCGAAATGATACAAATAATAATTTTTATAGGGAAATCATTCAGGGAGCCCGGATTTTATGATTAAGCGGCTAATTAATTTATGCAGTTTCAGAAAATTCACTAATAATTTATATCTATACTTCATCTATCAAATTAGTATTTGTTATTAGGCCTAATCCATCTTAATCCCCTGAACTTATTCTTAAACTTTAATTTCCTCCCTGAGCTTTCAATGCCCCCTTGAATTTGTCCCTAAACTCCGGATTACC
Organism: Euphorbia schlechtendalii; assembly: GCA_949673415.1. Classification (NCBI taxonomy): domain Eukaryota; kingdom Viridiplantae; phylum Streptophyta; class Magnoliopsida; order Malpighiales; family Euphorbiaceae; genus Euphorbia; species Euphorbia schlechtendalii. The sequence continues at coordinate 9,603 of CATIWQ010108811.1, forward strand.
CCCTAAACTTTGAAATGTTCTCTATGCCTCCCTGAACTTGTCTCTAAACTCTGGATTCCCCCTTAACTTTGAAATGTTCTCAATGCTCCCATGCACTTGTCTAAACATTCTCCAACATCTCCTCAATCCAACGTGACAAGTTGTGTGAGTGGACCAACAATCATGAGCGTGTAAATGAAAAAATATATTTAAAAAATTAAAAAAGAAATAGATATCTCAATGTTAATATTCTAACATTACAAAAATCTAAATCCCTAAATCGTTTTCATTTATTTAACACCCGAATCAGATTTCTCTTTACAAATTTCTCTTATTTATGAATGAGGAATACGAAACTGACGAAAACATTTTTTTGAAAGAGAAATGATGAAAACTTTAATAAAGGGGTTCAAATATATTGAATTTTGATTTTTCTTTTATTAAATGATAATTCAAATTTGGATTTTAATTTTGTAATTTGAATTCTATTTATTAACTGACATGGAGAATACGTGGAATGATTTTTTCAATTGAACTTCCATGTCATCGTGCATTTTTTACAAACACAATACCAAACTTGGTCAAATCAGATAGAGGGGGTGATAGAGTGCGGTTTAATCAAGTTCAGGGGGAAATTGAGAACGTTTAGACAAGTTCAAGGGGTCATTGAGAACATTTCAAAGTTCAGGGGGGGATCCGGAGTTTAGGGACAAGTTCATGGGGGGCATTAAGAACATTTCAAAGTTCAGGGGGGAATCCGGAGTTTAGGGACAAGTTCAAGGGGGCATCGAGAACATTTTAAAGTTCAGGGGGGAATTTGGAATTTAGGGACAAGTTCAGGGGTTCAACATGTATTAGGCCTTGTTATTATTCAAACCAAAGATAACTAAAAATGTTGTAAACATGTTGGTAATAAAAGAAATAAACATGTTTAGTCACAACAACTTAAACCAACAAAAGAAAAAGAAATTGCAGAAAGGATTGTTAGAACAACCAAAGAAAGATGGCATAATTTGGTTATAATGGCGAACTACTGATTGCAATATAAATAGTTAAAAGACTGCAATTAATTTGATAAGTGAAAATGGATATGGAAAAAACAACAGCTGAAGAAAATGTTGAAATGAGATCAACAAGATTAGGTTCAATTAAAGGAAGAATTTACTGGGTAATATTGGTGTTAAGAATAGTAGCTGTAATGGCAACAGGAGCAGCTACAATTGTAATGGGACTCAACAAACAGACCAAATCGTTTGTAGTTGCTACAGTTGGTAATACTCCTATTACTGCTACTGTCACTGCCAAGTTTCAACATACTCCAGCTTTCGTGTAAGTTTCTACTTGTTTTTCTTTGTCTTTTTGCAATTTCGAGTTTTGTCTCTTTTATTATGGTTTAATGCATCATTATCTCCTAATTTATCCTATTTCACTGAACTTTTGAAAAGGTTCCCGTAACCGCGTAACTTGCATCAATTTTTCTCTTAACGTCACATGACAATTTTTGAGTTGAGAGGAAAAAATGAAGAGAAAGACATATTTAAAAAGTGAAATCAATAAAAGTGTAGCGTTCAAGGGTTATAGATACCTTTTCAATGTTCAGGCTAGGGTAGTAGCAAGCCTGCTCCTCATGAGCACCGGCGAGAGGGGCAACCACCTAGGACCCATGTATTTCTAGATAGTTTTAAAGCCCCTCCTTGTTATTATATTAAATTTAATTATAGAAATTTTAATTATAAATTTCATATAGATTTACGTGTAAAATAATAACTTTATTCTTCATTTATTTAACTATTATCTCAAAATTAGAACTTAGTTATAATTCTTTCTTTAAAATTTCAATGACACTTATTACCCTTGTTTTCTAAATTTTCAAAGGTATTTAACTTTCTAAAACAACTCTAATTCAACTTTGATATACAATGTTAACCTATAAATAATCCTCCTCATATTTCTCCTTATTCGTCTTCAAATTTCTTTCCAGTGCTTAGTTCCAATTTTTTTAAAATTGTAATGTAAAATTCAATTTCTTTTAATCACTCTAAAAATTAAGTGTAATAATAAAATATGAAATCATTAATGACTTCAAAAGTATTACGAGTAAAAAGGGCCTCAATTTTATTATCTTGTCCATGGACCTCTTACAAGTTAGAAACAATTGTGAGCAGTAGGGGAAATATGATAAGTTGATTGGAACTAAAGTTGAATTTGACCTTTTTCATATGTAAAACAAAGACGATTGAAGTAATTTAAGTGCAGGCTGTTTGTGATTGCAAATGCAATGGTAAGTTTCCATAACATAGTGATGATTGGTGTTCAAGTACTTGCACCTAAGGTAGACTACAAGAGCCTTCGTGGTGTCACTATTGCCGTTTTGGATATGGTACTATGTTTATTCAACTAAATAATCAATTAAAAGTAAAGTATACACATATTAACAAAGTTAATTAACTTGATTTTGTGATTGGGGCATGCAGTTAACAGTGGCATTGATATCAGGAGGGGTAAATGCAGCTATATTTATGGCTGAATTGGGCAAAAATGGGAATTCGCATGCAAGATGGGCTAAAATTTGTGATAAATTTGGGAGTTATTGTGATCATGGTGCTGCTGCCATCTTTCTATCCTTTGCTTCTCTTCTTCTGATGCTGATTATTACGGCCATCTCTATTATCAAGCTTCTTAATCCCATTTCCTAATCATCAATATTTATATCTTCTTCCTCCCTTTTTCTGCTTAATTTGTTTGCTTGGATGTATTACTCTTAACGGGTGAGCTATATGTAGCTCAATCATTATACGTGCGAGTCAATCTTTCTATGCGAATTAAGCCTCTGTTTATGTCACACTTGACACTTGTTATTATATATACAAGTCTAATACAATTAGAAGTTTACTTTTTTAGTTCCTTTCTTGTATTTGATAACTTAATGAAATTCCATTCTGAGTTAAAAATTACAACAATGCTTATTGATTTTGTCATGTCGATATACTCTAATATCGAGACTTGAATTTTCGACCTCTTATTAGTCATAAATGTAATTCATACAAAATAGAAGCTAATCAATATACTTGTTAAATCCAGAAACAAAAATAGATTAAGAAACAACTAACTAAACATTTTATTTACTTAGCATCGGAGTGGCTACGACGACAGACCTGACTTAATCATCTGACGCTTCTACTGTCTTACAAGACTATTGTAGATCTTGGATACAATGGACATCTGTAATAGGTACTTTGATATCACTATCCAACAGAAATCCAATTGAATCTGATTGAAATTCTCGCATGAGAAAATAGTGATACACTATTCATATCATCTAAAAATTTAAAAATTAAAAGCCAAAAACATCCCTTAACATGGTAACATAAATAAGATGTCACCCTTTATTTTCAAAAGTTTCAATCAATCTCTAAACTTGTCAAAAATGCATCATTATGCTCTCTTTCAATGCCACGTGTTAACTTTTGGTTAGGGAGAGAGAAATCAAGAAATAAAATTCTTAAAATATCCAACCAATCAAATTTTAACACGTCGTGTTGAAGACTAAATTATTTGCATTTACTAAGTTAAGGAGGCATTTGGTTCTTTTATAAGCTGGGATGGTATTTGTCTTTTGTTGCCTAATTAATGAGTAACGATTTATTTCATCGTATTAAATCAAACCACCTTTTGAACCATGTACTATAACTAATTTTACATTTAAACTAGTGTAGAATAGGCTTTTGCGGACGGTTGTTTTTTACTTTTCCGGACGGTTCTGAATCGTTCGCACAAGCCGCGACGCCATTGATCAGAAGTAATGCGGACGGTTCAGAACCGTCCGGAAAAGTAGCATTCCGGACGGTTCTTAAGAGAGAACCGTCCGGAATAAGTAGCATTCCGGACGGTTCTTAAAAGCGAACCGTCTGGAATATGTAGCATTCCGGACGGTTCTTAAGAGAGAACCGTCCGGAATGCTCTAATTTTTTTTTTAAAAAATAATTTTAAAACTTCATTTATGAGCTACTTAAATTGGATTGAAGGGAGCCCTGTACTTTAACTATGTCCTAAACTAAACAAATACCAATATGGATAAGAAAATAGTTAATTGGCTAGCTTGACTAGCTAAATAGAACAGAAAAACCAAATATCATGGCTGTCACAATAACAAGGACTGCAATACTAGTCTTTAAGATATTGATAACAGTTAACACTTGATAGATAAGTATATATTCCAATCTCAAGGCTAAGCTGTTCTCTGTTTTCCTTTCTCACATTTTTTTCAATAACAGTTTGAGGTATCCTCACGCTCTAAGGACCTAAACAAAAATAAAAAGAACCAAGCTTACAATAACAAACAAGAATCAAAATTTCAAAATAAATAAGATGCATTAAGGTTCATTAAATCTTAAACAAAACATCCCTATTCTTATATTATTCGAGTAAGCTTACCATAGCATTAAGAGTAGGATCACTGAAACTATAATATATAGTTGTAAGGGGCACAAAGTAAATGATTTTACCTCAAGGCTCAGTTGTTCCCTTATTCATTACTGCCTTAGGCTTTCATACAGAGTAAAACTGAAATTCCAAAATCATATTAAAAGACCACCAATGTTAAAAATACCACAACAACTACAACATTAAGCAGCAATGAAGTACATCAATATATTCAAAACGAAGCCAGGCCAAATATAGATTAAAAGTTAGAAAACTAACCTAATTGAAGGACACGAGAATATTATCAGTGGCTACTGAAAACTGACGTTGGAGGAAGTGAGCAACTGAGAAATAAGAGAATGAAAATGTTAAACAATCCAATTCGAAGAAAATAATTTTAAAGCAACTCACTGTGGCATTTTATCAAACACTTTGAAGGCAAAGTATAATCAACTAATTAAGACTAGCAATGCACTTCGAAGTAAAACTCTACATATAAAAATCTTAAGCTTTAC
>CATIWQ010108850.1:0-18951 GCA_949673415.1 Euphorbia schlechtendalii
CATTATGACACATAGACATATCATAAACTTCGAAATAGAAAGTATAAGTAGAAAGCAAAGCAAAGTTGTAAAGTATGCAAGTGAAAGCTAAAGTTGATCAAACCGTATCCACTCTTTAATGGGAGTCATCAATTCTCGCAATTCCTATATCTGCTTTGAATTCGGTCTCGGCCCGTACAGAACCTCCGCTAGGATGCTATTCTTTGTGAATATCAAACAAATGAATGTTGAAGAACAAAAACTTTTATTGATAAGTGATTTGCAAGTACACTTATACAACAATCACTAGAATATATAGAGAAATCTAGTGATCGAAATAAGGATTTGAATCACTTAAACATTTTCTCACTAACACTTATGAACGTAGCGAAACTAGATATTTTATTCTCTATCTACACACAATATACGTAACCCTATAATTGCACTCTAATGCTCCCCATGCATGAAATTGTAAGGATTGGAACCCTATTTATAGAGTTCGAAGGGTTACGTTTATCCAAATGAAGAGTTGTGTCCATTGGCGAAAGATTGCATCACTTCATTGTGATTGGTTGAGAAGCTTTAATCTAATCCATAATGAATAAACATCTTTTCATGAATGGTTGACTTCTGATAAGTATCTTCTCATTGTTAGTTGGTGGCGGTTGATGGTGGTTGGTCGCTCTTATTTAGCAGTTGGTTGTTAAGAAGATTTGACCAAAAAAACCATCGGAGTCGCGATCGCGATATACAAGTCGCGACCGTGAATACTTGTCTGGCAACTTTTTGTTCTGAAGTATATAAGTTGCGACCGTGAATTGTGTTTTTCTTCAGAATTCTTCTTGTAACTTTACCGATCTTTTGACAGCTTCGATCCTAAGCCAAATCTTTAAGTTCAACGCATCTTTTCACACATTTTTCACTCTTTTTACATAGAATTCCACTTTAGATCATTTTACTCCCAAGATTTACCTAGTATCTGCATTTGCATCAAAAACAACTACATACCACGTGAAATCTTTTATATGAAGCATAAAAACGACTAAAACTATAGTGTTTAATTTATAAAATTATAATGATAATAAGTGTAATTATACACTTATTAGAGGTCCCCAACTAGGTTGGTTTCCCTACTTGCCTACAAAACTCCCGTCTCTCTTTTATTAATAAAATAGTTACGATTCTCGAGAAGAGAAAAGTAACTTAATTACAAAGTATGAATCTCAGGTTTATGAAGAGGTTCGTGGACGCTAAACAAATGCTACGCCTATTATAATGAAATAAAAACCAACAAAGATTAATACTCGCCACCAAAATATGTACCATTATCGACCAATTGATGATAAAATAAAGAGATGACCCAAAGTCATAAGAATTACCCGGCCGAAACAATGCTAGCCAAATGTTAAAAAATTCCAAGAGTGAATTAGGAATCAGTAGAGAGATTTCCAACCATTTAAGAGCCCCCATACAAACTCGAGAACTTTATCGGCATAGAAGGAATAGTAACCAACTTCACTACAAAATGGACAAATAGGATAACCATTTGTGAGGTAACCTCTTGAAAAGAGAAAAGCATGAGTTGCTAATCTTCCATGGAAGAGTAACCAACCAAAAAATTTAATTTTTGGTAAGATACAAGCAGACCAAATAGAATTAAAATCCATCGTAGGTGCTGTCCAAACAGTTATGTGGTGAAAAATGTCGCTAAACGATGCTGCAGAAAACTATTTTACAACCCGATGTCCCAATAAAAGCTATCATCGTCAAGGCCAAAACAGGGCTACTTCATAGTAGCATCAGCAGTCGATAAAGTGGTTCAAATGGTATAGCCTGGCGGATCCAAATTCGAAGTTAGCAGCAGCGATCATGGAAAGACGTAGATTTCACTTCCAAAATGGTCGGCTAAAAGAGTTGGAGCTAAAGACAATCGTGCAAACAAATAGAGTTGAACATCGCTTATTGTGGTATAAGGAGTAAATGTCCAGATAAGGTGTTATAATGGCTTATTCATTGTCCAATTGTGATGCCAAAAAGATGATAAATTTTCATTACCAATCCCCACACGGCAATGAGATGAAAATATATCCCATTTAACTTTATTTTGGACACAACACGTAACAATCGAACACCAAATACGGGATAAAGAGGATCTATCCACATTAGCTAAATCCATCCAAGATACAAAGCCATAGCTAGCTACACAAAGCGAGTACCAAAGTGAATCCAGATTGGCCTTTCTAATTTTCCAAATCTAATTGAAAAAGAGGCTAGAATTTATTAAGGAAAAGTCACTAATGTTTAATCCCTAAGTCGATAAGGTAAATTAATGGTTGCCCAACTAATCTTGCAAACCACTATTAAATTCGAGTCACCATGCCATAAAAAATTCCTCATTAACTTAGTTAAAGTAACATTAATCGACGACGACATCTTGTGTAATGACATAATGTATCTTGGAAGGGAAGATAATACCAATTTTAGTATAACCAGGCGGACAGCGTATGAGAGATAAAGACCCTTCCAATTCTAAAGACGTTTCTTGAATTTACCCACCAAAGGATCCCAACTTGTCAATGGTAATCTTTACTTTTGAACAAAATAAAGATTATTAGTTATGGTTTGTATGACCACTTTATTAGATTTAAGAAAAGTTTTGATGTGTTATACGGAATCATGAAACTAAGTCAATAATTAGTATAGCAAATCTTGCCATTCACATATGCTAATTACTTACACAAAAAGTCAATGGTGTCTTTACAAGTATTACAATGTAAATAGAATTAAGATTACATGAAGGTATTGTTATTAAGGAGGAGGTAAGGATAAGCGGGCTTTAGAACAGTTCAATAATAAATAGATATCTACTGTCAGGGTAATGTAAGGCTTACCTGAGATTTGAATGTTTCACTTCCGGGTAAAATCTTTTTCACAAGTCACAACTACTTCCTTAATATGTGTTGGTTAAAATTTATCAAAATAAGCCTTGGTTTTCTTAAGTTTATCAAGTTTTGATTTGGGGATGAGATTAATTCATACCCTTAACGTTGACAAGAAAGAGCAGTTTTACTCCTAATGTGTTAAAAGGGCTCAATCGAGGACCCATGATTGCTATCCTTAACCTATTACTTTACATCCATGACTAAATCTTTTTTTTTTCATTTTCTCTTGTTACTTGGAACCTTAGCCCTTTGAAATCGTCAAATGAACTTAAGTTTATCACATGTCAGAAGTACCTCTCTATTTTATCACATGTGTGACCTATGTGTTTTTTATTTAATATTACAGGATAAGTTCATATAAAATGTTAATGGTTCTAATATAAAAGTCGATATCGTGATGGATCGATCTTGGTTTAAGCATTAGAATCCGGGTATTGTGATAACATTCATCCCTTGCTTCATTATGTTATGCAAATATTCTTCTCTATTATTAATACACATGTAATAAAGTTAATTAACATATGGTTCATTAAATAAAATTTGTATGTATGTTAATATATACATATGACATTCATATGTGATGGATAATATACAACAATGAATGTAAGAAGACTCATATTGACTTGTTATGTTACCAAAAGAAGAATTTAAAGAATGTAAATATGAAATGAAAGAGAATTCATCGGGTTAGATTAGATTTTACGTTAATTCATTCAAAGAAGTGTTACCTTAATAAATGTAAGTTGGTGTTTCTTTTTGTGGATATGGCTATATATAGTTCTTCATTGTAAGACATCACACAAAAACATTAGAAAGTACCACCATTAGAGATTAAGAAAAGAATATTAAGGTTATACTTTGATTCCTTTTCCATCAAAAGAATCATTCAAGGAGAAAGGTTAAGGGAAGATAATATCAAGCTTATCAAATCCACCATGGATCGAGGTTGTCTCCTAATATTATGATATTTTATGAAGGTTGGATTAATTCAAATCTAGTTATTGATTTCAGGATTGAAATTATAAAGAAGATGAAGACGTATTCTTACACTTGGTATCGGAGCCAAACTGGATTTGTTAATTCACCATTAACGTAATGAGTATCATTGAGATTACTATAATGGTTAACTATTGGTGTATCACATTTATAGTATTGCTTCCGTGTGTTGGATAATGGTGATATGAAATGATAACACAATAAAAAAATTATTTTACCCTCTAAAGATTAATGTTTATATGGTATAAAACATATGTAGTCACCAAAGAGACTATTAAATATCATATAAATATTTAAAATTAAATAATTAAAAAAATAGAATTTGTTAGTTAATCATGATAAAAGAGATGCAAAAAAATGACATTAAAGTTCAATTAATCAATTCTTTTATTAACTATTTTCTTGGAGATCATCCAAAGGTGGATCATTGAATATATTTAATAATACAAAAGGGATTAACCAAATCTACTAAAAAAATATGTATACCCAAAGGTAGCATACTTATAAAATTATGTATAATTTGATTAATTGTTAAATTATTATTTTGACATCTCACTTGAAAGTCCTTGTATTCAAGTGTTGCCCGAAGGTCACTTGAATACATGCTTTAAAGTTTAAATTGTTAATTCATGTATATTAAAGACTCAAAGCACTAACAGGTGAGCTTGTATAAATTTTGCAATTTCATCAAACTTATTCGCATCTGCTAATACAATCGTGCAGTTCAATGGGATGAATTATGCGGAATGGTCTGAACAGGTCTGGTTTACCCTGGGTGTAATGGCATTGGATCTTGCAATATTGGCAGATGAGGAACCTCTAGCCATTATAGCCGATAGCTCCGAAGCTGAAAATTTTCGGTATGAAATGTGGGTGCGATCAAACATGCTGAGTTTAAACCTTATGAGAATGAAAATGGTGGAAAGTTTCAAGACATCTATGCCCAAGATAGAGCAAGCAAAGGAATTCATGGAAAATATCACGGAGTATTCACAATCGAAATTAGCTTATAAGTCAATTGTAGGAAGCCTGATGAGTAAGCTAACTACAAAGAAATTTGATTGGTCTTAGCCGATCCATGATTATGTTACGCACATGTCAAACTTAGCAGTAAAGTTAATGACCACAATGATGGAAGTTCATGAACAATTTTTGGTCCAATTCATCATAAACTCCTTACCTATTGATTTTAGCCAATTACAGGTGAATTACAACACCATTAAGGATAAATGGAATTACAACACCATTGGGTCATATTAATATGAACATTCTGTCCAAACTGGCTGAAAAGTAATTAGTTGTGGGTTTACCCAGCATCAGCTTTGAAAAGGATAAACTGTGCTCTACTTACCAGCTTGGTAAGCAAGTTAAAAAATCATTTGGATTTGTAAATCACGTAGTAACTAAGCGATCATTGGAGTTACTCCACCTGGATCTTTTCGGCCCAATTTAACCAATGAGCTTAGGTGGTAAGAGGTTTTCTTTGGTGGTTGTGGATGACTTCATAAGATTCACATGGGTAGTCTTGCTGAGTAGCAAAGATAAGACTTATGAATCTTTTGTCAAGCTCAGTAATCGGATTATGAATGAAATGGGATATAAAATCTGTAGAATCTGAAGTGATCATGGATGTGAATTCGGGAATTTCCATTTTGAAGAATTCTATTCAACACATGGCATTGATCACAACTTCTCTCCTCCATACGACTTAACAAAATGGGGGTGTAGAAAGGAAGAATAGGACTATAGTTGAAATGTCTTGATCTATGCTGAGTGATAATAATCTACCAATGTACTTTTGAAGAGAAGTTGTTAACACAGCCTATTATATCTTGAATCGGGTTTTAATTCGCCCAATTCTTGATAAGACACCCTATGTGCTTTGGCGAGGGAGCAAGCCTAAGATTGGTCATCTCAAATCTTGTAGCTGTAGGTGCTTTATTTTTAGCACCAAGGAGCAGTTAGGAAAGTTTGATCCTAAGTTTAATGAAGGTATCTTTTTGGGATACTCAACTAATAGTAGGGCATATAGAGTATATGTTAAACGTACTGGCCCCTTAGAGGAGACTATGCATGTAGATTTTGATGAAACTAACATTGTAGAAAGACATCCCTCTGATGAAGATAAGGAGTTCCCCTACATTTAAATCAACTCAGTATGCCACAAGCTGTACTACCCAACTCAGTACAAGAGCCCCCAGCTGAGGGAGCCAAAGATGATGATGAAGATCTTTCTATCAACTTCAACAATGGTGAAGATCAACCTTTACCTCAACATCCCATTGTCGATCCTCCAGCAGTTAATCTGAGTATTCCAAGAGAGATTAGGGTTCATCACAACCATCTGCTAGATAGTATAGTTGATGATGTTCATAATCATGTAATGACACGAGATCAACTTAGTCAGATGATGAGTCATCCATCCTTCATATCATTGATCGAAACAAAGAAGTTTGAAGATGAAGAAGGAGATGATTATTAGATGATCGCAATGCAAGAGGAATTGGATCAGTTCAAGAGCAATGATGTTTGGGGTCTAGCTCTTATGCCCAAAGGGAAATCAATTATCAGCACAAAATGGGTTTTTAAGAATAAGCTAGATGAAGATGGCATTGTTCTCAGGAACAAGGCCAGGCTTATTTCTCAAGGCTACAATTAAAAAGAAAGAATCTATTATGATGAGAACTATACACCAGTAACCCAGCTCGAAGCCATCCCATATGAACTTCAAATTGTTTCAAATAGATGTCAAAAGCGCTTTCTTGAATGGATTAATTCAAGAAGAAGTTTATGTTTGCTAGCCTCCAGGCTTTGAAGATGCGAAGAATCCAGAGCATGTCTTCAAGTTGAAGAAAGCTCTCTACGGATTGAAGCAGTCTCCAAGAGCTTGGTAAGAGAGGCTGAACAATTTCTTAATCAACAAAGGCTATGAAAGAGGTAAAGTAGATACAACTCTATTTATCAGACGAAGGAAGGAAGATGTGTTGCTAGTGCAAATATACGTTGATGATATCATAATTGGAGAAATTGATGAGAAGCTATGTGTGAGCGAGTGACACGGAGCGGTGGGCCGAGAGCACGCGATTTCATAGACGTGGTCTACCGGGGTGTTTGAAAAAGGTGCACCGGGTCAAGGACCCAGAGAAAGGTTGAAAGAGAGAGCGAAAACATTTTAGATTGGTTGGACCCCGAATCCACTATCTCTTAGTGTGGAGTCGCCACCTGGATTAGCTCTTTCCAGGAATTAGAGTCCTGTGAGGCTTAACGTCCAGGGGACGGCCCACCAACACATAGAGATTCGGGTTCGGGATAAGTTGCTTATTTCTTAAGTGATTACATTATATTACATCTACAGAAAATCGTATTTTCTTAGTTAGGCATATTCACACTTAGGTCATTTTTAGACTTTATATGCATGATTCATGTATTGCAATATAATAAACCATCCACAAAGTGGAATAATAAACCACCCACAAAGCAGTAAGTAAATGCGAAAAATAAATGCGAAAATTAAAAATTATAAGGCTTTCAAAAATCGGGGGATGCAACCGCCCGCTACCCTAATACATTTCCTCAAAAATATATGCATACCCGAAAGAAAAATAAAATCCTAAACATAAATCTAACCTGCATCCATAAAGGTTAGCACAGGGGATATCACATATGTTCGATTTGATTTTAACGAGGCCCAGCATAGTAGGATTTAAAGCTCTCACCCTGCCTTTGCCTTATAGTCTCTAGATGTTGCATTATGTTTTCCATCTGAGAGTTGAAACCTTAATGCCCCAGCATAGCCTGAGTAAGGCTGTTCCAATCAGTGGCTATGTCCAGTGGAGGGTGGCTGTACCATTCATTGACTGGGTAGCCCAAGGTGACGACGAAGAGCTTAACCATCATTCGATCGCTGACCCTCAATGCTCTCATCACCGTATGATAATGCGTCAAGTGTGCAAGCGGGTCGCCAGATCCTACGTACTTCTCAAACTGCGGCATTGTGAAGTTTGGGGGCAAGCTATCTTCATCCCCGATTATTGGTTGTGTAGGGTATGTGTTCCTTAGGTGGCCACTGTGAATGGCTAAGAACTATTACCATAGTTCCGCCATGCTAGGTTGTTGGTGGATGGCATCCCCTGCGCTTGGATAAGAACCATATTGCCCCTGGGGATATGCCGTAAAATGGGGCAGTTGAGGTGCTTGGAACTGTGAGGTGACCGACGTACTCCAGCTGGGAATAGGCTGTTGGGTTACTCCTTGGTAGAAAGGCCCTAGTACGAATGCGGGCTGGACAGTTTATCCAGGGAAGAATAGATTCTGGTTCAGCTAACTTTGTCCTGCCCCAAACTGATAAAAGGTAGTTGGGGGCACCATGTGTGAGGTGGGAGGTCCCCTTGTTGGATTGACATTGTTGAGGGTGACCTCTGGGCTGGACACCACGTTCTGGGCCCTCCCGACATGTTGGCGAATGAGCAATACTAGCTGTTCGCTGTTGGCAAAGGCTGTCAGGGCAGCTGCAATCTCAGCGCTCATTGACGATAGCTAAGAATGTTGTCCCATTAGGATAGGGTGATCTTCCCCCGTACATTCTTCTTGCAGATTGGCCATGATTGACGTGCATTGAACTGAATTTGAGTCTGAACCCAAGTCCTCACTTGAGTCAGTGTACGGAACCCCCTCCAAATTGGCCACAATTGGGGAAACGCGAACCAGGCGGCGAGCAGGCCTCTTCCAAGCCCCCTTGCCTACACGAGTAGAATATTAGACAATGCATGTAAGATTCATGATATGATCCATGATGCGGGTAATGCATGAGATTTTTAATGTTATGGTTGCATTCACAAAGGGGTTATCATGCCATGATGTAAAATAACATGTATGTCAATCCATTTGAAACAAACAGGTTAGTCGTTAGGTAAAAATGAAAACATGTGGAAATGAAAATCCAACAACGGGGGTTCGATTTGGGATTTGTACAATGTCGGTGTGACATCATAATATAGGTGGTGTAAGTGAGTTGACTAAGCTACCTGTGTTGTAATAGGTTAATGGTTTGAGGTTTTGTACTATGACTAGGTTTCATAGAATGAGGAGGTCAAATAGGGTAAGCGGTGTGACATACCCTAATGAAAATAACTACCGTATGTAGCTACCTAATGAATGATTTGGTTATTTCACCCAATTAGGGCAAAGTTTTTGGATACCTATGTGGTCATCACTATTTGAGGTATTTAGTGATACATGAATTATTGCCTAGTGTGGGCGAATGATTTGGGTATGAGGCATATACCCTTGAAGATTTGGTAAGGTAAAACTTTTGAAGTAAGTTTTCCTCGTGTGTGGGCTTAGGTTAGGACATTAACTGGGATATCCTTTAAAGTGGGAAAATGGTTTTGGGTAGGCATTTGCCCCGTTTGGGCTTTCGGTGTGTATAATTGCCCCGGAAGGGCTGTGAATTGGATGTTGAGTGGACATCTAATGGGTCATGTGGTAGAAAGGTTATTGCCCCTTGCGGGCTAAGTGTCGGATGTCAAGTGGACATCACGCAGTAAAGGAAAGGTATATTTGCCATGTACAGGCTAATAGCAAGATGTTAAGTGGACATCTCGCTGAAAAGGGGTGAGTGATGTTCCTAACTGGTTTTATGTTATCCTATGACGATATGATATAAAGTGTCAACTGTGCCTAAGTGTATGTGGCACCAATGATGATAACATGATATGTACATTTAATATCATGAGTGTGTACGTTCGAGTGTCTGCACAAAAATTTGTGGTTAGCATGACATTTGTACAATGACAAATTGAAAGCAATATACACATAGCACATAGCATGCAACGTCCAAACTTCCAACCATACAACTCCCGCGTGTAGGGTTTTTGGCTAGTCTCTATCCTAAGTTTGGTTCATCTTAGTACACCATGATGATACTAAGGAGCGCACCTGCAAGAAAATATAATGCATGATCGCGTGTTTGGGTAATACCCTAGGGAAAATGCCTATGGTATATTTACATGAAGGTTACAAATGGGTTGTTGATGTAGAAGGTTCTTGTTGTGCTAAAATACACTCCAAGCCTCTAACGAGGGAGGTACATGCGATATGGCAACAAGTGCTCCACCCTCTCAAGTACTATATTTTATCATGGACGTAAATTAGTACAAGAGAAAGCTTTGCGGTAATAAAGGTACCTTAGACTTATGTGCTAATCCCTTCTACTGCAATGCGTTATAATGAATATGTCATAATTAAGATAAAACAAAATAATGTGATCAATAATTTTTAGCACTTATCTAAAATCCAAAACCTTTGAAAAAAAACAAGTTTTAGAAAAATCCCCAGTGGAGTCGCCACTGTGAGTGGACGACCTAGAGCGGTGGGCTGAGAGAGCGCGGTTTCACAAGCGCGATCCACCGGGGTGTTTGAAGAAAGGTGCACCGGGTAAGGGACCCGATAAAGAGGTTTGAAAGAGAAAAGCAAAAACGTTAGATTGGTTTGAACCTGAATCCGCCGTCTCTTAGTGTGGAGTTGCCACCTGGATTAGCTCTTTCCAGGAATTAGAGTCCTGTGAGGCTTAACGTCCAGGGGACGGCCCACCAAGACACAGAAATTCGGGTCCGGGATAAGTTACTTATTTCTTAAGTGATCACATTATATTACATATACAAAAAACCATATTTTCTTAGTTATGCATATTCGCACTTAGGTCATTTTTCGAGTTTACATGCATGATTCACATGTAGAAAAAGCAGTAAATCCATACATAAGACAGTAAGTAAATGCGGAAAGTAAATGCAGAAAATAAAAAATTACAAGGCTTTCAAAAATCGGGGGATGCAACCGCCCGCTAACCTATTAATTACATTTCCCGTAAACTATGTGCAATACCCGAAGGAAAAATAAAATCCTAAACATACATCTAACCTGCATCCACAAAGGTTAGCATAAGGGATATCACATATGTTTGATTTGATTTTAGCAAGGCCCGTGTGGCCGAATTAAAACATCAAAGATTTTAAAGTTGTTAATTTAAATAAAAATAGTTCATTTTTATTTACATGTATGTTTGTCGATTTTATTAGTGAAAATGACCGCATGGCAATAGGTGAGGTCTGTTATCCGGGAATATATTTTATTCCCTTCGTGGGGGTATTCTAATATAAAAAACTAAAAAAGAAATAAAAGATGAAGAGAATTACAACATTATTTACAATAACAAGGAAAAAAAATAATTCTAAGGCCAAAAATAAAAATTAAAAAGAAAGGAAGCAGACGAAAGCAAGGAATCTGCAGTTCTAGGAACTCAGAGGCTTACCCTTGCGATATGAATCCACTTCGGCATATCCGTTTGATCCCCGGGAGTGTTCCTCGTTCGTTTTGGTTTAATTGTAGTTTAATGTGAAAAAATAATTGTTTGGTTAGAAAATAAAGTGTTTATTTATCCAAAAAATAATCAGACTCAGGTTCTAAATTTGTTTTAGACCCAATAATATCTGAGGATTTAAGAAGAAATAGATGAAGAAATTTGATTAAAAGATGAAGAGATTTGGGATCCAAAAGTGTTTTGGATCCGAGAAAAAAAATAGACGAAAGTAAGAAATTATTGTTTGTATATTTTTATCTGAAAGAGAGGATATTTCTCTCTGAATTTTCGAGCCCCCCTTAATCCAAAAGGTCCGACTATTTATAGGAAAAAAACCCCGAAAATCCAAAAAGGCAAGAAAGTCTAGCGTGGCCTCGCCAAACATTTTTCGTGAGGCTGCCTCGCCAAAATGTCTGGCGAGGCCTCGCCAGACTTTCTTGCAAGGCTTCGCCATACTTTTGGCAAGGAAGCCTCGCCAGAAGGCCTGGTGAACTCGACAAAAAGTCTGGCGAGTTCGCCAGACTACCTGGCAAGGCTCAACAAGGTCTGGCGGTGCGCCTCGCCAAGGTCTGGAGAGGTTCGCCAGACCACTAGCAAGGTTCACCAGACCACTAGCGAGGTTTACTAAACCACTGGGGAGGTTCGTCAAACCCCTGGCGAGGTTCGCCAGGCCCTTCGCGAGGTTCGCCAGGCCCTTCGCGAGGTTGGCCAGCCCTTTGGCGAGCCTTGCTTCGCCAAGTATAGGCGAGGCGAGCTCCGGATCCGGCTTCTGGTTGAGTTTTCGAATTTTTTTGTGTATTTTTATTTTTTTTAGTTAATTTTCTGAATTAAAGTCCTTTTAAATTCAGAGACAAGGAAGACTACCATTTGAAGATCGTTGGATGGTCGAAAATCATGTGATTCGAGGATAAATATCCCGAAAAGCCATCATCATTGAACGCTCGAGCTGGTACAAAATCCCGTGCTCACAACAAACGTGCGCTGAACCGAGTCAAAGTTTGAATTCGAGTCCTCACTTGAGTCAGTGTATGGAACCCCCCTCCAGATTGGTCATGATTGGAGAAACGCGGACCAGGCGGCGAGCAGGCCTCTTCCGAGCCCCTTCGATACACGAGCAGAATATTAGACCGTGCATGTAAGATTTGTGATATGATTCTTGATGCGGGAAATGCAAGAGATATTTAATGTTATGGTTGCATTCACAAGGGTTTAGCATGCTATGATGTGAAATAACATGTATGCCAATCCATTTGAAACAAACAAGTTAGTCGTTAGGTAAAAATTAAGACATGTGGAAACAAAAATCCAACAACGGGGGTTGGATTTGGATTTGTGCAATTTCTATGTGTAAGTGAGGTGACCAAGTTATCGTGTGGTAATAGGTTAATAGTTTGAGATTTCATATTATGACTAGGTCTCATGGAATGAGGAGATCAAATTGATTTCGGGTAAGCAGTGTGAGTACCCTAATGAAATGAAAGCAACTACCATATGTAGCTATCTAATGATTGATTGGGTTATTTTTCCCAATTAGGGTGGAGTTTTGGATGCCTATGTGGTCACCGCTATTTGAGGGTATGTGGTGATGCATGAATTATTACTCCGTGTGGGCGAATGATTCGGGTATGAAGCTTATACCGTTAAAGATTTGGTAAGGTAAGACTTTTGAAGTAAATTCGGCTAGTGAGGGCTTAGGTTAGGACATCAACTAGGATATCCTTTAATGTGGGAAATGGTTTGGGGTAGGTATTTTCCCTGTTTGGGCTTTTGGTGTGTATAATTGCCCCAGAAGGGCTGTGAGCTGGATGTTGAGTGGACATCTCAAAGATGATATGTGGGATATATTATTGCCCCTTGTGGGCTAAGTGTCGGATGTCAACTAGATATCACATAGTAAAGGAAAGGTATGTTTACCTTGTACGGGCTAATAGTCGGATGTCAAGTGGACTTCTAGCTGAAAAAGGGGTAAATGATGTTTTAAAATGGTTTTATATCATCCTAGGGTTATATGATCTTGAGTGTCATCTAATCCTAAGTGTATGTGATGGGAAGATGTTATGTTACATCATATAAGTGTGTGCATTAAAGTGTTTACACAAGGATTCGTGGTCAGCATGACATTTGTACAATAAGAAGTACATAGCACATAGCATGTAACGTCCAAACTTCCAACCATATAACTCCTGCATGTAGGGTTTTTAGCTAGTCTCTATCATAAGTTTGGTTCATCTTTGTACCATGAAGATACTAAGGAGCGCACATGCAAGAAAAATATAATGCATGTTCATTTGTTGGGTAACGCCCTAGGGAAAATGCCTACGGCTTATTTACTTGTTATTTGTAAATGGGTTGTTGATGTAGAAGGTTCTTGTTGCACTGAAATACACTCCAACCTCTCCCCAAATGGGTTGAGGGAGGTACATGCAATATGGCAACAAGTGTTCCACCCGCTCAAGTACTATCTTTTCTCAAGGAGGTAGATTAGTACCAGAGAGAGTTTCGCGTTAATAAGGGTACCTTAAACTTTTGGGCTAGTCCCTTCTATTGCAATGCATTATTTATTAATATGTCATAATTAAGAGAAAATGAAATAATGTGATCAATAATTTTCAGCACTTATCTAAAATCTAAAATCTTTGAAAAACAAGTTTTTAGAAAAAATCCCCAGTGAAGTTGCCACTATGAGCGGATGACATAGAGCGGTGGGCCGAGAGAGCGTAAAATGAGAGGTTCGGTCCACCGGGGCATTGAAAAAAGCACCAGGTTGTGGGACTTGGGAAAATTTTTGGTAGAGAGATTGAAAATATTTTAGATTTGGTCAAACCCGAATCCGTCGTCTCTTAGTGTGGAGTCGCCACCTGGATTAGCTCTTTCCAGGAATTAGATTCCTATGAGCCTTAACGTTCGGGGGACAACCCACGAAGACACAGAGATTCAGGTCCGGGATAAGTTGCTTATTTCTTATGTGATCACACTATATTACATCTATAGAAAACTGTATTTTCTTAATTGTGCACATTCGCACTTAGGTCGAGTTTGTAATGATTTAACGTAAATGCGGAAAGCAGTAAACCATCCATAAAGCATTAAATAAATGCAGAAAGTAAATGCGGAAAAGTAAAGATTACAAAAGTTACAACAATCGGGGGATGCAAATGCCCACTAACCTATTAATTACATTTTCCATAAAAAATATATGCAACACCCGAAGGAAAATAAATCCTAGGCATACATCTAACCTGCATCCACAAAGGTTAGCACGAAATATGGCACATAGGTTCGATTTGATTTTAGCGAGGCTCGTGTGACCTAATTAAAACATCGACGTTTTAAAGTTGTTATTTTAAATAAAAATAGTTCATTTTTAATTACACGTATGTTGATCAATTTTATTAGTGAAAATGATCGCATTGCATAAGGTGAGGTCTTTTATCCAGGAATAATTTTAATTCTCTTCGTTGGGGTATTCTAACATAAGAATAAAAAAAGAAATAAAGATGAAGAAGAGAATTACAGCATTATTTACATAATAAAAGAAATTAAAATATTTCTAGGTTAACATGTACAACAACATCGAAAACATGAGATAAAGCAACTCTAGGAACTCAGAGGCTTACCCTTTCGGCGTGAATTCACTTTGGCGTATCCGTTCAATCCCCGGGAGCATTCCTCGTTCATTTTTGTAGTTAATTGTAGTTTAATTGGAAAATAAGTGTTTATTTATCCAAAAGATAATCAGACTCGGGTTCTAAATTTGTTTTAGACCCGAGAATATCTTAGGATATTTAAAAGAAAAGTAGATGAAGAAATTTGATTGGAAGATGAAGAGTTTTGTAATCCAAAAGTGTTTTGGATCCAAGAAAATATTGGAAGAAAAGAAAATATTTTTATTGTAGTGTTTTTCAGTGTTTTTTATCTGAAAAGGAGAATTTTCTCTGAATTTTCGAGCCTCCTTCAATCCAAAATTGTCTGACTATTTATAGAAAAATCTCGAAAAATCCAAAAAAGACAAAAAAGTTTGGCGAGGTTGCCAAAGAGTTTGGCGACCTCACCAAACTAGTTGGCGAGCTTGCCAGAGAGGCTGGCGAGGCTGGCCTCGCCACGTCAACGAGTTTGGCAAGCTCGCTAGACTGGCAAGGCTCGCCTCACCAGCTCCGGATCTGATTTTTTGTGGCGTTTTTGGATTTTTTTGTGTATTTTTATATTCTTTAATTAATTTCTGAATTAAAGAAGAAAAAATAGAAAAATCCTTTTAAATTCAGAGACAAGGAAGACTCCCATTTGAAGATCATCGAACAGTCGAAAAATGTGTGATTCGAGGATAAATATCCCGAAAAGCTGTCATCATTGAACACGCGAGTTGGTACAAAATCCCATGCTCACAGCCTCTATGTGGGAAGGTCCCCAGACCCAACCCAGCAAACCATTGGTGCTTCAATCGGCCAAGGAGCCCTATTATTGTAGAGTAGTGACGGTTGATGAAGACTCAGACTCGGGTTGATGGTACTTCAATATTATCCGATTTCTTAGAGATGGGGTTTATCATGAGGGCACCACAAACTCTTAGCGCACTTCCCTCCATCATTTGGCCATCCAATTCTAACTTCTTATCAATGATTTGTTCCGATGTGCTTCGAAGGGTTTGTTGCTCCATTGCTTGACTGAGAAAGAGGCTATGCTCGTCATGGGGCGTATGCACGTAGGAGATTGTGGCCCACATATGAACGGCTCAGCTCTGGCCAAGAAGATTCAGCTTCAAGGTTATTATTGGACCACTATGGTCGCAAACTTTGTGGCGAAAGTGAAGAAGTGCCATGAGTGCCAAATCTATAGGGATCCCCGCCATTTACCTCCCTCGGATATCTATAATTTATCTACTCCTTTACCATTCTCGATGTGGGGGATCGATATAATTGGAGAGATTCGCCCCTCCTTCAGCAACGGCCATAGATTCATCGTAGTGGCCGTCGATTACTTCTCCAAGTGGGTAGAAGCCAAACCTACTCCAATATCACCGCCAAGAAAATGGCCAAGTTCATAGAGAAACGCATCTTCACCCGTTATGGGATTCCTCATCACATTGTCTCAGATAATGGAGTTCAAGTCCAAGGGGCAATGACGGAGCTTATTGAGAAATACGGTATTGAGAATCATCGCTTGTTCGCCACTTTTCCACTAATAAGTTTAATATCTTTATGGTTCCAAAAAGATGTTCGTGAAACTTAGCTATACTCATTTAGTAAGACTTATCCTCAATACTAATGCCAAAAACATGTTCACAAAAAATGTAGGTGTTGTCAATACCCCTTATCACATAGAAAAATGATGATAACTGCAAGTATACAGTTGCGATGTAGTTTTAAAAGATATCGATCCCACAGGGAAGGACTATCTCTGAAGAATAACAAGGAAAGACAAAATAAAAGAAAGTAGAAATAGTTTTGAGATTTTTGGAAAGGAAGATTAGAATGAAAAGTTGAGTAAATATAGATGTAATAGATGAGAGACTCTAAATACATAGATTTTCACTTCGAACAAGTATAGCAGAGAAAACATGCAAGTTCAAAAAAGATGTTAAGATGCACTAGACTAATCTAACAAACCCGGTTCAACACACTCAGATATTCAATGATTCGCCGTAGAGCAACACATGAAATAACTTTTCTAATCCTAGCGCAAACGAGATAACACTATTATATAAACCTGGACAACATCAATACTATGCTTCGTACGGGTCACTCTCACATAACCATATTTAGCAAGTTACCATTCTAAAAATGATGGCTCACTAAACAGCGTTATATCACAGATCCAGTGATTATACATGATATTGTTAACCCCAAAACTACTCTTAAAATTAATGCCAATGCATATAACTTGATTAACATAAAAGACTTAGCATGAAATACGCATTATGACACATAGACATATCAAAAACTTCGAAATAGAAAGTATAAGTAGAAAGAAAAGCAAATTTCTAAGGTATGCAAGTGAAAGCTAAAGTTAATCAAACCGTATCTACTCTTTAATGGGAGTCGTCAATTCCCGCAATTCCTGCGTCTGCTTTGAATTCAGTCTCAGCTGGTACAGAACCTCCGCTAGGATCCTATTCTTTACGAATATTGAAGAACGAAAACTTTTATTGATAAGTGATTTGCAAGTACACTTATACAATAATCGCTCGAGAATATAGAGAAATCTAGTGATCGAAACAAGGATTCGAATCACTTAAACATTTTCTCGCTAACACTTAAGAACGTAGCAAATCTATCTACACACACTATATTTCTCTTTCACTTTATGCACTGCACTTCCTAGAATGCACCACACTTCAATCCCACGAAATTTGTGAGGATTGGAACCCTATTTATAGAGTTTGAAGGGTTGTGTCTATCTAAAAGAAGGGTTGTGTCCATTGGTGAAAGATTGCATCTCTTCATTGTGATTGGTTGAGAAGCTTTGATATAATCCATAATGGATAGACACCTTTTCATAATTGGTTGACTTCTGATAGGTGTCTGTTCCTTGGTAGTTGATGCGGTTGATCATGCTTATCTAGCGGTTGGTAGTTAAGAAGATAATAACAGAAAACCGTCCAAGTGGTGACCGCGACCGTGAATCTTTAATTGGCAAACTTTTGTTTTTGAAGTAAACAAGTCACGACAGTGAATAATTATCGCGACCGTGAATTTAGTTTTACGTAGAATTCTTCTTGCAACTTCACCAATCTTCGACAGCTTCAATCCTAAGCGAAATCTTTAAGTTCCACGCATCTTTTTGCACCTTTTTCACTCTTTTTTCATAGAATTCCACTTTAGATCATTTTACTTCCAAGATTTACCTAGTATCTCCATTAGCATAAAAAATAACTACATACCACATGAAATCTTTTATATGAAGTATAAAAATGACTAAAACTATAGTGTTTAATGTATAAAATTAATGTGATAATAAGTGTAATTATTCACTTACCATACCCCCACACTTAACTTTTTCCTTGTCCTCAAGGTAAGTTCAACAGAAGTGTATAAATTTGCTAACAAGTTCGTACCTCATTTGGCGAAAGACTATTGCAGTGTGTACCACATTCCATGTTGCAAAAGATTTCAAGTAGAAGTTCAAAATTTCCCACAAATTAGTAATGTGCAATTTATATAGCTTAGTTGCATACCTTTGTTCTTAATGGAAAGTCAATCGAATCGTATCTTCATATAAGTGTTATAGCATACTCGAATATTACCTTCTCTAAAGCATAGTATAAAGTACAAAGGACATAGAAAGCACACTTTGATTAATTTCTCTCAAGGCATTTTTAGGTAACCTAGGATGCTAAAAACACTCTCAGTGGTTGTATTTTATGCTCCATACCACTCTCCCCTTTTTTCAGTGGTTGCATTTTATGCTCCATACCACTCTCTCATTTCTTTTCTTTTAAGCATATGTTTTTGAAGTACTTTGTACTTTGCACCCATTTTTCATGCTATGCATTCTTTTCTTTTTTTCACTCAATGAATGGTTGCAATTTCTGCTCCGTACCATTCCTCACCTTTTGCATAACTTATTGGTTATCCTCTCTTTCTTTTGATTTTTTCTTTTCACTCTTAATATCCTCATCCTTTATTGATCAATTTCAAAGTATTATGGCTATAGTTTCCTAATACTTTAAACACACTCAAT